>SDVV010007122.1:0-17977 GCA_016164225.1 Gammarus roeselii
CAGCAAATTGAGGCTTCCCCATAAATCTCAAGAACCTATGCAAAAACCCGTTCAGAAACGTCTCAGCACTAATCAACCATCAGAGGGTTTCGCACCAACTTACTACTAGAATTATTATTTAAGAATTATTAAGAAGGTCTCCTAGTATCAAAATAATCAATAGCAGTCGTATGAGGCATGCGTGTAATCTGCACTCCGTGTTTGGAATCACACGCACATGAACAGCAAAGATGCCTGCTAATTGCTAAAGATTAAATCACCCCCACGTTGCAGCGGCTTGGGGTATTCAAGTAATTATATGAAATTGGAGTGACCCGGACCACCAGCGTAACTGGGTAAATGTCCCTGGAGCACAAAAGTTCTTTCGATATAATTATCGTTGGAAAATAATAAGGATGAGCCCTGAATAATATTAAACAAACAATGATTTAATGAACAATTAATGGAACATCCGAAGATATAAATTTCAACTGATTGAAATTTAATAAGATAAAGTTGAATTAAATGAACAACAGGTAGGAATAAATTGTCCATAGCACCACATTACTGATCGTTGAAGGAACGCCAGGGCTAAACGATTTACGAAGATTATATTATACAGTGTCTATTTCAAGTTACAAAAATCTTGTTTGCAACAGGCATGATACACTCCTTGATGGCAAGTTCCGGACTCTTCTCTCAGTTGAAACACCATTTGCTAGACAAGCTCCTTAGATAAGGCCTAATACTGTACATCTAGTGATGTTCGTTTGGCAAAACCTACCTCATTGGTTCAATCGACCGCAGTTGGTGAGCACAGAATTAGGGATTAATAACGAGCTCGTCAATGACCTAGGAAAACATTATATCTGTAAGAAGCAATTTGAATCAACGAAAACTTATTGAGTAACAACCAGCCATAGATTGATAAAACCATAAATAATTATATGAAAAGTTAATTGAACATATTTTATGTTAAAACAAGAACTGGTGAGCACAATCGCTAGCCCCGAAAAGCATAACTTCTCCCACTGCTACTTATCACCGTCTTGGTAATAATAGAAACCTATTGACGTCCTGCAGTATCACTTTATCATAATTGCCCAGCGTGAGTAGAGTATATTTCACGGAAACGCAAATTAGTGAAGGAATATAGATGGGGCTTAATTAGCGGTGGGTAAGGGGTTGGCCGGAGTCGGGCGGTCGGCGCGAAGGGTAGCGGAAGGCGGGCGGCACGAAGGGAACGGAAGTGAATGACTCATTCGGACGGACAGCTGTCGAATTATTCGTTTGTTAATAGGTTATATATGTTAATAGGTTATAAATGTTAATAGGTTATATAAATAGAACGTTCACATATAGGTATTTGTATGTCATGTTGCATATATGCATTTTCAATGCTAGTCTTCTGAGTGCTTATGGGTATTGATAACATATATTTAAAAGATTTTTTTATTGATAATACATCCAACAGTTACATAAATATTTACATGCAGTATTATTGATTAAAATTCCAACCTTTCTGGACACGTTCATGCTGAATTTTTGCAACTTTGGTATCATTTCTACGTCGTTCTCTGCTGATCAATTTACACGGGGCATAGATTCAATAAGTTTATTGTTATTTTCTGCGATTGTAATATCAGTACCCTTGAACTCGGTTTTAGTTTCTCCTGCAGTAACTCCTTCTTTCCTTTTCTCTGTTGTGAGTTATCGCACACATAGAAAAAGATGCCATATAAACAGGTGACAGAAACATTCCTTCATAAGGAGAAAGAACCGTTATGAATTATTTTCAAGATGCAAATTATTCGCTCAGTGTGAATAGGATTGTCTCTATCAATGGGACCATTTTGTTATACTTTTTGATATATCGGTGTTACCATGTTTCAAATGTTTCGTTATCAAGCGTATGTAGACTGTTCGGGTAGTTTTATCTCGATTTGGCATAGCGAGTATCGGTTGGATCCCCTACAGCGAGAGCACCTGAACGATATGGATTTATTGTAAGTTATTATATTGTGTTATGTATACTTAGTGAAAAACGTTTGATATATGTTGAATTTGTGTTGTCTCTGGAATTTCGAATAGTAATCTCATGCAGTTATAGGAATTTGTAAGATACTTTAGGTGTGCACTTTTCATGTAGCACAATTTTTTCTGGCATAATTGGTCGGTTATTGCATCATTCTTCTTATTTTATTATAACTTGACCGTTTTAGTATATTGCATTTGGTCGATTTTTGTGTAGCGAGTAGATGTTAAATGCCCTAGAGCGAGAGTACCTGAACGATGTGGATTTATTGTAAGTTACTGTATTGTGTTATGTATACATATAAATGAACGTTTGATATATGTTGATTTTGTATTGTTTATGGAATTTTGAATAGTTATCTCATGCAGTTATAGAATTTTCTAGGATATTTTAGGTTTGTATCTTCCATGAAGCACATTTTTTCTGGCATATTTGGTCGGTTATTGCTCCATTCTTCTTATTTTATTATGACTTGACCGTTTTAGTATTTTTCATTCTGTTTTGTATGTTTTATGTTGAGTTTCCCTCAATCTGTTGGTTAATTGGACCATACTTCAATAGTTTGAAGGGGTTAGAGAGTCCCCTAGCCCAACGCTCGTTGTGTTTATGTTTATTTGTATAAGTAGACCAAATTACTATGATGGATACCTTAGTGTATCACAAGTCTTAATACCGTAGAGACTTGTGATACTTGTAATACCGTAGAGAATCTTATTTGACCATTTTTATATTGGTTGTTGTATGATTTTTTTTCCACGATAATCATAGGAATGTATGTTCAGGAGGTGTAAGTAAATCCGTACTGCATCTCTGTGGAATTTTGTCTCTGAACCCTAGCAAGTGTGTAGTTTAACGTTTTAGAAGACGATTTACTGGATGGATTGGTCCTGGTGTGAAGGGGGTTTTACACTCTTTGGTGGTCATTTGGAGTTAGTCCAAGTTCAACGTGAATTAAGTTCTTGTGGATGTCGGTCTTAAGCTCCATGGGTATGTTAGAGAGGTTTACGATAAGCTGCTGATCGTTGTAGTGATTAACTTAGGTCGTCAGTGAACAGAAACACAGCTTTCATGGCCACACACTCTTTGAGACTCATGTCAGGGCCCATTTTTGACCCCTGTACCTGTGTATAGATTCCTGATTATGACCAGGATGTGACCTGCTCAACGTTGTTCAGAGATGATGGACTAAACAGATGCATGGTATGTCTAAGGTATCGTACCATGACTGGGTGTCACCTCTAAATTTGTTATATTTCAGTAAGAGATTGCTGAGAAGTGACCTAGTAATGCATTTTAGAGTTTGTTGTTATTACACAGTGGGCTTCGATTTTGTCCTATTATAGATACTATATCTTAGTAAGGTTTAGGAATTCTTTCAGATTGAAGGGGTATTGTAGTATTATATCTTTATTACGCTTGAACTCAGTATTTGTTTTACTGTCAGATATTTTTCCGTATATTTTTCATGTTAGTATATGATCTTAGTCCCGTTTCAATTCACCTCAGGAGTTCATGTACAGGATTACTTTACTTATATTTATTACAAGATCGGTAATATACATCGGCATCATGTATTGATTGACCATACACCCTCCATATTGGTGTAGGTTATATCCTCTGGGGTATGGCATGGTACACCGTATATCATAATTAATCAATGTCGGTAAGGGTAGAGTAGAGAAACTTATTGTGCTATTTTATAATTGTTGTTGTTGTAGGTTTTTGATTGGTTATCATAGGTATATATCTGTACTAGGAATAAATTCGTCTAAATTCATGGAATGTTGGGTATAAATTAGCTTATCTGGATGTAATGGTCCAAAATATTATTATTTTTCACCTCTCGACATTGGATTTGGGTACTATTTCAAGTTGTCATAGAGAAACAAGCATTATTTCTCACCTGGAGCTGTCGGCTCATCATATCGGTTTAGGATTTATCATCTGTTTTTTTCCTGGTCTATTGGGGTTCTAGACTGCTGCCCTTAGTACGCATTTTAGATGGACGGATACCTTTGGGAGTATTGTATGCATGCCTTCAAAGCTGATCTTTGTAATCAAAACTTTGTTTTTTAGACTTCAGCAACCTTTTTCTTGACGCTAATTTTTTAATTATAGTTGCATGTTTATGACATTCTGCTGAGCACTGTCTATCTCATTATTTTGGAAACTAGGGTCCGGTTTATTTTGTTCGATCAATACGCCCTTTTCGTCCTTGGAGCTTGTATTTTCTCGTCCATTTTTAAGATTATCATATTCAAGATAATGCTGACCAAAACCCGAAGGTGAGTCTTGATTTGCTTAACTTTATCTCTGCACTGCAAATAACACATACCCCCGTATTATCCGTTCTGGTCAAATAGTTCCATATCAAATTTTTCAACATCCTTCTAAAACAAAAGCAGACCGGTAACTAATTGAGTATAAATCTGATTCCAATTTTATAAATGCTGTACATGAACATACAAGGTTGACGACGGCATATGTCTGCTTATGCCGATATAATGTATGACGTATACAGGGTTGATGCCGGCATATGCCGGTATAATGTAGGCGTATTCACGGTTGATGTCGGCATGTACCGGCGTATGCCGGGCTAATGTAGGCGTATACATGGTTGATGCCTGCACAATGTAGACACACACACACACATTTTGTATGCATGTACAGAATCGGTTAACATCTGAGGCATTTTACCTCTTAAGAACAAAGTCCCTTGTTTTGTTTTTTGTTACAAGATATTTAATGTGGATCAGCTTTACGTCATGTTAGGTTAAAAGATCTTGTCATCCTAACCTAAACGACTTACCCAAGAATTATGTGTCCTTATTTGGGATTTCCTGCTTACGTATGATACTTATTCATCAATTTATCATATATTCATATCAAATCCCTCCACATAGCTTTATTTTACGTGGCTTTTTTTAATGTCACGCACAATATAGACAAATAGACGCATTTGTATGTATATACGGGGCGGTTAACATCTGTAGCATTTCTTTTCCCATTAGAACAACGTCCCTTGATTTTGTTACAATATATTCAATGTGAATCAGATTCACGGCATGTTACGTTAAAAGAACTAATCATCCTTACCTAACCAAACCTATTCGATCCATTATCATAGGTAATTACATCGTTGCTTGATTGTGATAGCTATTTTCATATGATTCTTGATTTTTGATTTGACACAATGCTACATCACTTATACATGTTATTCGCACCCATCGAAGACCTAACCTAACCTAACCTTATGTATGGTATTTAGTAATTGACATATTCATATGAACCCCTCCACACGGTTTTCATATAACTTACACCTAATTCTTTCTACTTCGTGGTCACTCTCGACCCCCATTTTCAATCTTTGATGGTTTGAATGTTACAAGTATTTCGTATTTGTATCCAGTTCGTCTTATACAAGGTCTAGCACATTTACTTCAACATCTCCTGACACTACATCCTACCACGACTTGCACGTCTGATTTTCCTTTCCTTCACTATAATTTTCATATTCCTGACTATGACTTCGTTTCAGATGTCGTCACACATTACTCGGGAATTTATGTTTATTCAATTTTATTTATTTTTTGGCACAGATTACAGACCCCCATTACCTATTACTTCTGAACAAACGATGTCTCAGGCTATACCACATCCTTCTACAACAGAATTACAAACTTGACCGAGCAAGATCTGATCGGACTCTGATTTATGTCCTACCAATCTGTAACACATCTAGATCATTCAACCCTAGATAGGTTCATGTGTATCGTTTCAAGCCTTGAAACATATTCTTCTGCCGAGTTCGACAATTCGATATTACCTCCGACTGACACAATGTTTGCAATTCATTGTTTACCCCTTGAGTCTTAGGATAATATAAACATTTGATTAGGGATTGACATGATTTTTTACTGTTTTGTTAGTATTAATTACAGACTTTGCAGGCATCATCAATGACATCTACCTCATTTTTTGATTTGAAACAGCATGGTTCGTACATTCAACCATACACATTATCACTATATATCAGTTTCCCCCTCAAAGTCATTCATATACTCCATCATATCTTCGATACGAATACCTAAGGATGCTCCGTTCCCGTGAGTCCACAAATGTAAGTTCTCCTTCTTGAACCTTAATTATTCGAAACTTCTCCAATTCAAAGTCATTCTGATCTTCATCATTGAGAAACTTTTGCATACGATCCAGATTTTGTTTTGTTTTTTAGGTACAATTTGTTTCCCACTACCTCAGCTTTATTACAGTCATGATGATTTTCCACTTGATCATACCAATTTTGAGATTTGCTTTCTCATTTCCCTAAGGGCATTGATTCATACCACTGAAATGTGTCAACATCATTAACCCAAAGCCGACTTCTTGTTTCCTTCATCCACATATGAATGATATCTCCCACTTTTTTGATTCTTGCTTTACCCATTCTGAGATAACTGCCAGTTTCATCAGTAGTCAATATTTGTTTGATACGACTCGAATCATCTTCGGAGATTTTTCTATCCAACCCTTGTAAACAAATTTTTTGGATGTGAATATTCATTTTGTTTATTCTAAGACGAACCGTACGTCTCCGCAGGATCTCAACGTAACACTGACTCCAGTCTCGGTTTGCAGTTAGCTATTACAATGCGATTTCATGCTTTTTTTGCATAACATTAGGGCTATCATCGCTCGCCTTGGTCATCAATTGTGTATGTATGTATGTATGTGTATAGGGGTATGTTCGTATGTGCATGTGTATGTTCAAGCGTATGTACGTGTACATGAGTTGAAAAAAGTATAACAAAATTTAAAAGTCAATACAATTTTGAAATCCAAAATTTCAATAAAATTTCAATTTTTTCGACGAACGGACAGAGCCAAGTCGGTCTATTGAAGTGATAACTTGGCTACTAAAGAAAGTTCCGGCGTCAAAAATGTGGAATTTTATTGAAACTTTGGATTTTAAAATTGTATTGACTTTCAAATTTCATTACATTATTTTTTAACTCATTTACACCTACATAGGCTTGAACATACAAATACACATACGAACACACCCCAATACGCGTACATACATACATACATAGTCGATGACCAAGGCGAGAGATTATAGGCCTAAGGTTTTGCAAAATATGCATGAAATCGCATTGTAATAGCTAACTGCATACCGAGACTGGAGTCAGTGTTACGTTGAGATCAAGCGGAGACTACGTTTCGTTTTAAACTAAACAAAATGAATATTCACATCTCAAAAATTTGTTTACAGGACAAATCTCCGGAGATGATTTGAGTCGGATCGAACACATATTGACTACTGTGGAAAATAGCAGTTATCTCAGAATGGGTAAAACAAGAATCAAAAGAGTGGGAGATATCATTCATATATGGATGAAGGAAAAGGAAGTCGGCTTTGGGTAACTAATGTTGAACCATTTCAGTCGTATGTAACAGAGTTTAAGGGAAATAAGAAAGCAAATCTCGAAATTGATATGATCCAAGTGGAAAATCATCATGATCGTAATAAAGCTGAGGTAGTGGAAAACAAACTGTACCTAAGAACAAAAGAAAATCTGGATTTTGTGCAAAAGTTTCCCAATGATGAAGATCAGAATGACTTTGAATTGGAGAATTTTCGAATAATTAAGGTTCAAGAAGAAGAAGAACTACACTTGTGGACTCACGGGAAAGGAACATCCTTCAGTGTTCGTATCAAAGATATGATGGAGTATATGAATGATTTTGAAAGGAAACTGATATAAAGCGATGATGGGTATGGTTGGATGCACAAACCATGCTGTTTCAAATCAAAAAATGAGGCAGATATAATTGATTATGCGTGCAAGGTCTGTAATTAATACTAATAAAACAGTAATAAACCATGTCAATCCCGAATCAAATGTTTATATTATCCAAACACTCAGAGGTAAGCAAAGAATTACAAACATCGTGTCAGTCGGAGGTAACATCGAATTGTCGAACTCAGTAGAAGAATATGTTTCAAGGCGTGTACCGATAACCATAAGCCTATCGCGGAGTGAATGATCTAGATGTGTTTCAGATTGGTAGGACATAAATCAGAGTCCGATCGGATCTCGCTCAGTCAAGTTTGTGATTCTGTTGTGGAAGGATGAGGTATAGCTTGAGACATCGTTTGTTCGAAAGTAATGGGGTAATGGGGGTATGTTATCTGTGCAAACAAGGAATAAAATTGAATAAACATAAATCCACGAGTAGTGTGTGACAACATCTGAAACGAAGTCATCGTATGGATATGAAAATTATAGAAAAAAAGGTAAAACAGACGTGCAAGTCGTCGAAGGATGTAGTGTCAGGAGATATTGAAGTAAATGTGGTTGACCGAGTATGAGAAGAAGTGTTCGTTTGTGTGGAACTGGAAACAAATATGAAATACTTGTAACATTCAAACCATCAAAAATTAAAAATAGGGGCCATTGTGATAACCATTATGGGTCGAGAGTGACCACGAAGTACAAAGAATTAGGTGAAAGTTATGTAAAAAACCGTGTGGAGGGGTTCATATGTATAGTTCAATGACTGAATACCATACATAAGGTTTGGTTAGGTTAGGTTTTTGATGAGTGTGAATAACATGTAAAAGTGATGTAGAATTGTGTCAAATCAAAAATCAAGAATCATATGGAAATAGCTATAGCAATCAATCAACGATGTAAATACCTATGAAAATGGATGAATTTGCTGTATCAAATTAAAAATGTGTATCAAAACTGCAAAGCATAGAACAAAATGTAGAGTCAAGTGGAGATATTTGTTATGCATTAATCCTAAACACTGAAAAAATCATATGTTAATATGAAAAGTCGATTGATAGAACATAATTCTTGTATAGAATAGGTTAAGTTAGGTAGGGATGATTAGTTCTAATAACCTAACGTGCCGTGAAGCTGATCCACATTAAATATTTTATAACAAAAGCAAGGGAAGTTGTTCTACATGTAATGTAGAAAAATGCTACAGATGTTAACCGCCCCTGTATATGCATACAAATGTGTGTTGTGTCTACATTGTGTGTGATATTGAAAAAGCTTTGTAAAATAGAGCTATTTGGAGGGATTTGATATGAATATATCATAAATCGATGAATCATACGTAAGCAGGAAATTTCGAACGATGACACATAAATCTTGAGTAAGTTGGCTAGGTTAGGATGATTAGATCTTTTAAACTTACATGACGTAAAGCTGATCCTCATTAAATATCTTGTAACCAAAAAGAAAGGGATTTTATTCTAAGGAGGTAAAAATGCCTCAGATGTTAACCGATCCTGTACGTGCATACAAAATGTGAGTGTGTGTGTGTGTGTGTCTACATTATGCCGGCATCAACCATGTATGCACCTGTATTATACCGGCATATGCCGGCACATGCCGACATGAACCGTGAATACGCCTTCATTAAACCTGTATGTGCCGGCATCAACCGTGTATACGCCTAAATTATACCGGCATATGCCGGCGTAAGCCGGCATCAACCCTGTATACCCCATACATTATATCGGCATATGCCGAAATTTGCCGGCGCCAACCCTGTATGTTCATGTTAAGGTATATATAACATTGGAATCAGATTTATTCTCAATTAGTTAACGGTCTGCTTTTGTTGTAGAAGGATGTCGAGCTTGATATGGAAATATTTTACCAGAAAGGATAATACGGGGGTATGTGTTATATGCAGTGCAGAGATAAAATTAAGCAAATCAAGACCCACGTTCGGGTTTTGACATCTCACAAAGGTCAGAATTATCTTGAATATGATAATCTTAAAAATGGACGAGAAAATACAAGCTCCAAGGACGAAAAGGGCGTATTGGTGGAATATAATAAGCCGGACCTGAGTTTCCAAAATAATGAGATAGACAGTCCTCAGCAGAATGTCATAAACATGCAACTATAATTAAAAAATTAGCGTCGATAAAAAGCTCGCTGAAGTCTATAAACAAAGTTTTGGTTACATGGATAGGCTTTGAAGTGATGCATACAATTTTCATATAAGGATCCGTCTATCTAAAATGCATACTAAGGGCAGCAGTCTAGAACCCCAATAGACCAGGATAAAAACAAAGTAAAAATCCTACACCGATATGATGAGCCGACAGCTCCAGGTGAGAAATAATGCTTGGTTCTCCATGACAACTTGAAATAATACCCAAGTCCAATGTCGAGAGGTAAAATATATCAATATTTGAACCATTACATCCAGTTAAGCTAATTTATACCCAGCATTCCATGAATTTTGGCGAATTTATACCTAATACAGATATATTCCAATGATAACCAATCAGAAGCCTACAACAACAACTACTATAAAATAGGTAAATAAGTTTCTCTACACTATCCTAACCGACATTGATTAACTATGATACACGACGTATCCTGCCATACCACAGAGGATATAACCTACACCAATATGGAGGGTGTATGGGTAATCAATACATGATACCGATGTACATTACCGATCTTGTAATAAATAAAAGTGAAATAATCCTCTATTTAAACTCCTGAGGTGAATTGGAACAAGACTAAGATCATATAGTATTATAAAAAAGTATACGGAAAAATATCTGTTAGTAGAACAAATACTGAGTTCATGCGTAATAAAGAAATAATATTACAATACCCCTTCAACCTGAAAGAATTCCTAAGCCTTACTAGGATATAATATCTAAAATAGGATAAAATCGAAGCCCACTGTGTCATAACAACGAACTTTACAATACATTACTAGGTCACTTCTCAGCAATCTAATACTGATATATAACAAATTTAGAGGCAACACCCAGTCATGGTACGATACCTCAGACATACCATGCATCTGTCTAGTCCATTATCTCTGAACAACGTCGAGCAAGGTCACATCCTGGTCATAATCAAGAATCTATACACAGTTACAGTGGTCAAAATAGGCCCTGACATGAGTCTCAAAGAGTGTGTGGCCATGTAAGCTGTGTTTCTGTTCACTGACGACCTAAGTTAATCACTACAATGATCAGCAGCTTATCGTAAAACCTCTCTAACTAACCCATGAAGCTTAAGGCCGACATCCCACATGAACTTACAAATTCACGTTAAACTTGGACGAACTCCAAATGGCCACCAACGAGTGTCAAAAACCCTCTACACCAGGACCAATCCATCCAGTAAATCGTCTTTGCAACGTTAAACTACACACTTGCTAGGGTTCAGAAACAAAATTCCACAAACATGCAGTACGGAGCTACTTACACCTCGTGAACACACATTCCTATAATTATCGTGGAAAAAATCATACAACAATCACTAGGGTATCCATCTAAGTAATGCTGTCTGCTTATACAAACAAACATGAACGCAATGAACTTTGGGCTAGAAGACTCTCTAACTCCTCTAAGCAATTGAAGTATTGTCCAACAATAAACATACAATAAGCTAAAAATATACAACATGTAACTAAATTAGACCTGAAATACTGTTCTACAGTGCAGATACAAACGTAATATATCATAATATTCCGTTATTGTATAAAATAACCAACAGATTGCATCGAAGATGGAAACTCTAAAGAGAACATCCAAAATTTTATGAAAAATCCTAAAAGGTCAAGTTATAATAAAATAAGAAGAATGATGTAATAACCGACCAAATAAGCCAGAAAAATTGTGCCACATGGTAGATGCAAACTGAAAATATCCTGAAAATTCTTATAACTGCACGAGATAACAATTCAAGATTCCAAAAACAGTACAATTTCAACATATATCAAACGTTCATTACTAAGTATACATAACACAATATGATAACTTACAACTAATCCATATCGTTCAGGTGCTCTCACTGTAGGGCATCCAACCGATACTCACTATACAAAAATCGAGATAAGACTACCCGAACAGTCTACATACGCTTGATAACGAAACATTTGAACAGAAAATAACAACAAACTAATTGAATCTACGCCTCATGTAAATTGATCAACAGCGAACGACGTAGAAATGATACCAAGGTTGAAAAAATTCATCATGAACGTGTCCGGAAATCAATATTCGAGTAAGAAAGGGATGGATTTCAATCTGTTATACTGCATGTAAATAATTATGTAACTGTTAGATTTATTATCAATAAAAAAATATCTAATAAATTTATGCTATCAATACCCTAAACAGTCAGGGGACTAGCATTGAAAATGAAAATATGCAACATGACATGCAATGGAATTGCAATTCTGTATGCCCAGCATTGAAGTGCAAACACCTATATGTAAGCCTTATTTTTATATAACCTATCAACATTTATAACCTATTCACATATATAACCAAATAACAAACGAATAATCCGAAAACTGTTTGTCAGAATGAGTCATTTACCTCCGTTCCCTTCGCGCCGCCCGCCTTCCGCTACCCTTCGCGCCGGCCGCCTGACTCCGGCCAACCCCTTATCCACAGCAAATTAAGACCTATCTATATTCCTTCACTAGTTTGCGTTTCTGTGAAATATACTCTACTAGCGTGAGTCTAGTAAATGATATTGTGAAAACGAAACCTTGCTTTGGAATGAAATTACGTTGTACTTTGCTTATGACAACCCATAGAACGCCCAAATCCAGCACAACTGAGACAACATAAGCACTTTCATGTGAACAAAGGTGTGACAGACGGCCAGTGGACGGACAAAGCAATGTTAATAGCCCGTTAGACCTTAGAGGTTATGGATGAAAAAATGTTTCAAGTTAAAGTGACTGGTTACTTCTCGGACAAAATGGCAAAAGTCAACACAGCCAGCCCTCCTAGTGAAGTTAAACCCTGTATATTTAACTTGTGGGACTTTCCCAGAGCTCTGGCAGACTAGGCTCTAACCATTGGAGTTTAGTCGTTAGTCTGGCAGACTAGCGACTGTGGTTACAGGAGGTCACATATTGTTGTTGTTGATTACGTTTTGTTGTTAAGACTAATAAGAGGTTAGTTAGCGCCATGCGTGTATATTTGTCACGACCAGCTGAAGTAAGTAAAAAAAGATGCTGTCTTTCAAAAGGATCGAATATTCAATAATTTTTGTCAATATCTCAAAGAAACTTCCATACGCGATAATTTTTCTAATTCTTTTATTACTGTTCCTAGTGTTCATCAATATTATTTATTTAGTTCTTTAGAAATATCAAGTATCATCTCCTGATGTTTAAGTGGAATGCTAATCTGGCCTCCACTCGAATTAAATCAATCAAGTTTATTTTCCGTTTCCAAGCCCCCTCTAAGGCAAATGATAATTGGCAAAGTAATGCTCGGAAAAAATAAATCAAGTTCGCCTTGGAAGCGAAGAAAAAGAAACGCTGCTCCCGAGACATATTTTATCAAATAACTCGTGGTTTTCTCAGTGTTACAGATATAAGTGACGAAATGACAGTGCTTAATGGTGCAATATTTTACGGCTTCAGACGTCATTTGGGGAATTTACGGAAGTCGCCCGTAAACTAATATAAAACTAACAGCTGGAAAGTTATCGCTTGAGTGAATACATAAACAATATTTTGCTCCTATTTCCTTATTATAACAATTGGTAAAAGGTGCAATGATTCGTCAGGCAACGTCTGGGAATCTTCTCTCACATCGTCACTTTAGATATGCCCAGCCTGGATCATTTAGGCTTCTTTGGCAGTAGTTCTTTAACTCACATAAGCTCTCACATCACCTTACAGCCTTTGCTACACCTCGTATTAGGCGGGTAATCAAGGATTAAACAATTTTCAAATATAACGTGTCAACATGAAATAGTGCATATTTATTGTGTAAACCTTGATATTGCAAATGATATTGACTGAATTCATGCTAACGGAGTAAAATATGAAACCCATACCCATTGCTTCCTTACCAGCCCTTAAACATAGCAAGCCCGTTTTACATCTCGATTCGAATCAAAGGTAGATTTATACGCAAAACAGCAAGAAGGATCTGTCGTCATAAGTTCTCAAAGTCCTTTACTCATCTCAGATTTACCACTACTTTTCCTACGGTATCGAAACACAACCTAACGATGGTAAAAAAACATGTATAGCAATCAATAATATGTTGTTTAGAACATACTGGTATCTAATTCACGTCCTTGAACATCCTCCATGTGTCAGCTCTCTATCAATTAAATCTGTTAATTTATATATATATATATTTACAACTATCCATAATACTCATGACTCTCATCCCCTCAGCAATCTTCATCACCAGTCAGATGTACAAACGCATTCAATAAGAAACAAAGGACGAAACAGTATTACTCCGTTACAGAGCCAACTTGCACATGTCCATCAACTATGAAGGTGCTAAGCCCGTTTGAACGAAATACAATCATCAGCTTCTCAGCAATCATTTAAATGTGACCTCAAACGATATATTGTTTCTCAATACTAAGTCCTTCAAACTCTATCTCGCTACTGGATAAACTTAATCCACTTCCGTCTCGTACATTCTGATTTGGCTGGGTCAATAGTGGCATACGCATCACAGACTTGGTAAATAATACCTTATTGCATGGTTATATCTGTACAGTATTTTATCGATATGGATTCCATCAAATTTGATCATTATAGAAGATAACATTAAACTGGACATTTCAACGTTAAAATCCCACCGTGTGTACACATCTAAACAAATAATGATGAATTATATACGAACGTATTTTATCGAATGCACTCAAATGTTGTCTACAGCTGTCATGCCGACAATGTTAGGTTTAATGTCAATAGCTAAAAAAAATCAATTATATAATATTTGGGGCTAGTGGCCTTAGTCGACATGACTTTGGTCCAAGCCGCTACTCACAATTGTTAATTAGTGGATATTTAGCCAATAGATAGTATATACCTGCTTATGATGTCTCCTGTTGCTCAGTATGTAGCGGAATTAGGCCGCGGTATTAAATTCAAAGAAATCTATAAGTTTTCCGCTTTGCCTTGACTGATACAAATGAACAAAAATTAGTAAAACAAGTTCAAACACATAGACGATATTTGATTAGAAGAAATTCGTGTTTGTCAACAAGTCCAGGTACGTAGTAATAAAATCAGCATCAATAAAAAATCCATTCGGAGTTTTTATTGTGCGCACAAAGTTACTAAGTTGGCAAGCCTAAATCTTTATCTTTCACAAGCCACAAATATCCTACTGTCCAGTAATTGAACTAAGCAGTAGGACAAGATGGCAAGGTGCGACTTTTGTGTGTGACAGTCCCCATCATTGTTATCGACTCCTCACCTAATATAAGACAAAAGAGAGACAATTCACCACGTAACTGCCACGATATCTCCTAACACTTCTAACAGGATATATCCTAATACTCCTAACAGGATCTCCCAACACTCCTGACAGGATATCTCCTAACACTCCTAGCAGGATATATCCTAACACTCCTAACAGGATCTCCTAACACTCCTAACAGGATTTCTCCTAACACTCCTAACAGGATATCTCCTAACACTCCTAACAGGATCTCCTAACACTCCTAACAGGATATCTCCTAACACTCCTAACAGGATATCTCCTAACACTCCTAACAGGATCTCCTAACACTCCTAACAGGATATCTCCAAACACTCCTAACAGGATCTACTAACACTCCTAACAAGATCTCCTAACAATCTTAGCAGGATATCTCCTAACACTCCTAACAGGATCTCCAAACACTGCTAATAAGATATCATTTGATGTAGAAATTATTTTTTGGGAGCAGCAGAGGAACGAGGGATCGAAGTAGATCAAGAATTTACTCCTCTAGACTTTGTCGAATATATTCATAGTCGTACATATATGCATATATGCATATATACATATATGCATCCAACCCAAAATGACCCGACTAACATCACTCCCTCCATCGCGCGTGTAGCATTGCTCACTTGGCATCACTTAGAACACACGGAGTGTAGCACTCTACATGCACGTGCACACGCATATGCAGCGCCACTCACTTACCATCACTCGCGTCACAAACGCATGAAGTATTAGTCGGTTAGCATCACTCACGCAACAGTGTGTGTGTAGCATTACTCACTAAGCATCACTTACTCAACACACTTGTGTAGCTGAACTCCCTCAGTAGCCCTCATTCAACACACCTTTACAGCATCACTCACATAACTTCACTTACACCACCCACGTGTGCGGGAGCACTCACTGAGCTTTACTTACGCCGCTCGCTAGAGCCGCATGCATCACTGAGCATCCGTCACGCAACACGCGAGTGCAGCATTACTCACACCACATCACGCTCGTACAGGTTCACTCACGCCACGTCACGCTCATGATGCTCCAGATCATTCGAGTGCAGCATCCCTAACTCACAATCACTCACGTCACACCACGTTCGCACAGCTTCACTCAGCATCACTCACGCGCCACTCGAGTGCATCATCACTCGTGCCAGACCATGCACGTGCAGCATCACACACTTAGCATCACTCACGTTACACCACGCTCGTGGAGCATCACTTAGCATCCCCCACGTCACACCACGCTAGTGGAGCAACACTTAGCATCACCCACGTTACACCACGCTTGTGGAGCATCACTTATTAACATAACTCACGTTGCACCACGCACGTGGAGCATCACTTAGCATCACCCACGTTACAATACGCTCGTGGAGCATCACTTAGCATCCCCCACGTTACACCACGCTAGTGGAGCATCACTTAGGTAGCCTCGATCACTTTAATTAGCATAACTCACGCCGCGTGTCCATGAAGGATCCCTGGCTTGAATCTCCCGGGAAATTTGTCCTACGCCGTACGCTCTGCAGGACAAACTCCGGGGGCTATTAGGGTATGAGAGCATCGGTGGGCACAAGACTGGAGGCAAGGACAGAGCCCAGCGACCGGTAGAGGATAGGTATGGAGAAATAATACGAAGATTCTTTAAACTCCTTACGAGATTATATATTGCACTTAGTTTAACAATGCGTTGAAAAATAGTTTACCCATCATGTTGAGAACATATTTTAATTCCAAGGCACCTGGAATAGAATCATGCGAGAGCCACGTGATTTTTACTCAAGGGTAAATATTCATTCAGATATACTGAGAAGGGTACAAAGATAGACCGCATTACTCAGTGTTACCAAAAACTGTATTAAAGCCATGCATTTTCTAGGCTACTAGTTTTCTTACATAATCATATGGGTAAAGAGGGAGGATCAACAACATTAAAAATATTGCACGATTTATTTAACTTGTAAAAAATAGAGTGAACTTTGATAAAAAATGAAAAATATAATTTGATTTGGGTTGAGAGTGTGGAACATATTAGCCATACATATTATTGAATGCCATTTTGAAAAATATTTGCAGCTTGAGATAATGTAGTTGGTTTTACTCATATAGAGAATGAGAGATCGTGCTGGGTCACTGAACACTCATCCAAATACACACCTGACGAAAGATCAACATAACAACAACGTGGGAAGGACAAAAGTTCCACCATCATCTGAGATGTGGTTCTCTCAGAACAATCTCAGAATTTGGAAGTGTGCATTGAAGACCATAGCACACTGATGTTTGTTGTTCCCTTAGTGTGCATTCACGAAACCGTCGCTTGGAAATGTGCTCTCTAGGCGACTGCACAGTTATGTGCAATGCGAGCACTGCACATAACTGTGCAATCGTATAGAATGCACAGTTATGTGCAATGCGGGCACTACTGCACATAACTGTGCAATCACATAGAATGCACAGTTATGTGCAATGCGGGCACTGCAAATAACTGTGCAATTGCATAGAATGCACAGTTATGTGTAATGCGGGCACTACACATAACTGTGCAGTCGCATAGAATGCACAGTTATGTGCAATGCGGGCACTGCACATAACTGTGCAGTCGCATAGAATGCACAGTTATGTGCAATGCGGGCACTGCACATGACTGTGCAGTCGCATAGAATGCACAGTTATGTGCAATGCGGGCAC
>SDVV010007123.1:0-17976 GCA_016164225.1 Gammarus roeselii
GCTTTACTTTCTAACGACTTGCAGATCTGGTGAGGCGGCTTTACTTTCTAACGACTTGCAGATCTGGTGAGGCGGCTTTACTTTCTAACGACTTGCAGATCTGGTGCGGCGGCTTTACTTTCTAACGACTTGCAGATCTGGTGCGGCGGCTTTACTTTCTAACGACTTGCAGATCTGGTGAAGCGTCTTTACTTTCTAACGACTTGCAGATCTGGTGAGGCGGCTTTACTTTCTAACGAGTTGCAGATCTGGTGAGGTGGCTTTACTTTCTAACGACCTGCAGATCTAATGAGGCGGCTTTACTTTCTAACGACTTGTAGATCTGGTGAGGCGGCTTCAACCTCAAACGACTAGCAGATTTGATGAGGCGGCTTTAACCTCTAACGGTTTGCTGATCTGGTGAGGCGGCTCTAACCTCTAACGACTAGCAGATCTGGTGAGGCGGCTCTAACCTCTAACGACTTGTAGATCTGGTGCGGCAGCTTTAACCTCTATAGACTTGCAGATCTGGTGAGGCGGCTTTAACCTCTAACGAATTGCAGATCTGGTGAGGTGGCTCTAACCTCTAACGACTTGCAGATCTGGTGAGGTGGCTCTAACCTCTAACGACTTGCAGATCTGGTGAGGCGGCTCTAACCTCTAACGATTTGCAGATCTGGTGAGGTGGCTCTAACCTCTAACGACTTGCAGATCTGGTGAGGCGGCTTTAACCTCTAACGACTTGCAGATCTGGTCAGACGGCTTTAACCTCTAACGACTTGCAGATCTGGTGAGGCAGCTTTAACCTCTAACGACTCTCCTCTTGGCAATGCTAATGTAAATATTCCAAATTCGTATTTTGTTCTGCCCGCCACGCGAGCTAAATGACCCCAAGTAATAGTTATTTAAAAGAAAACTTCATTTACGTCGAACTTCCTTTCTGATCAAAGTATGTGTTCTTGTTTGATTTGCTATATCGAAAGCCCTTTTACTACCAATTAATAAACATCTTGAAGCAGATATCTTTGATGAAATTCTCATAGGCGAACAAATAACGCAGTTTTCAAATCAGACGCACTACAAATTTCTCCGGTGCAGCCCCTTCTAGTAGGTTTTTGAGAAGTGCTTGGCAATTTGGCTGGTCAGTTTACTGAACGAATTTTCGTTGATTTCCTAACATCAGTTTGACTTCTTCAAGAACGTTTCTACCGCCGTTGCTGAAACCAACTTCACTGAATATATTTATGATGTATTCAATGAAAAGCAAGACTGTATCAGTGTATTTATTCGCTTCATGAAGCCTTGATCCCGTCGATCATTCTGTGCTTCTTCAAAGATTAAATTGTTACCAGACTAGGCGGATACCATCAGATTGGACGACCAGGTTGTCTGTTGAAACACCAACAAGATACTAAAATAGCTTCTCAATTATCTCATCATAAATATTGTTGTTCCGCAGGGCAGTACCTTAGGGCTATTACTGTTTCTTGTTTAATATTAACGATCCCCCAAACGTTTCTTCTAAACGTGCGTTTGTCTGCTTCATCGTCGATGCGCCGCTCGCGGCCGACCGTAGCAACTGAATTTAATGTTGCACGAAAGCACTCGACTCTTGTGCAGATGGCGACTATTATTTTGTCAAGATAATTTCAAACAGTATGCAAGGTGTTGTTTGCGACTTGAGGGGTTTATTTTGATAACAGATACGTGTATTTTCAGCTTTGGGTCGAGTGTCTGTAGGGTCAAGTGTCTGCGTGAACACCTGGAAAGATTTGAAATTGATGTGCATATTTTGGAAGTCTCGCCTGTCCTTACCTACTCTACTGCACTATCGTCTGGGCGGGACTTTACTGTCCAACATTGCGCTTTGCTATGCGTGAAGAAGAAGACTGTTCGTATCCTGACTACGCAACTCCAGTCAGCGCACTCTGACATGCGTGAAGAAGACTGTTCGTATCCTGACTACGCAACTCCAGTCAGCGCACTCTGACGTGCGTGAAGAAGACTGTTCGTATCCTGACTACGCAACTCCAGTCAGCGCACTCTGACATGCGTGAAGAAGAAGACTGTTTGTATCCTGACTACGCAACTCCAGTCAGCGCACTCAGACATGCGTGAAGAAGACTGTTCGTATCCTGACTACGCAACTCCAGTCAGCGCACTCAGACATGCGTGAAGAAGGAGACTGTTCGTATCCTGACCACGCAACTCCAGTCAGCGCACTCTGACATGCGTGAAGAAGAAGAAGACTGTTCGTATCCTGACTACGCAACTCCAGTCAGCGCACTCTGACATGCGTGAAGAAGAAGACTGTTTGTATCCTGACTACGCAACTCCAGTCAGCGCACTCTGACATGCGTGAAGAAGACTGTTCGTATCCTGACTACGCAACTCCAGTCAGCGCACTCTGACATGCGTGAAGAAGACTGTTCGTATCCTGACTACGCAACTCCAGTCAGCGCACTCAGACATACGTGAAGAAGGAGACTGTTTGTATCCTGACTACGCAACTCCAGTCAGCGCACTCTGACATGCGTGAAGAAGAAGAAGAAGACTGTTCGTATCCTGACCACGCAACTCCAGTCAGCGCACTCTGACATGCGTGACGAAGGAGACTGTTCGTATCCTGACCACGCAACTCCAGTCAGCGCACTGACATGCGTGAAGAAGGAGACAGTTCATATCCTGACCACGCAACTCCAGTCGGCGCACTCTGACATGCGTGAAGAAGAAGACTGTTTGTATCCTGACTGCGCAACTCCAGTCAGCGCACTCTGACATGCGTGAAGAAGGAGACTGTTCGTATCCTGACTACGCAACACCAGTCAGCGCACTCTGACATGCGCGAAGAAGAAGACTGTTCGTATCCTGACTACGCAACTCCAGTCAGCGCACTCTGACATGCGTGAACTGTTCGATGATGGTCAGATTCGCCGCGGTCTTGAATGAAGATTTCTCACAATTGTTTTAGTCTAAACGTTATTACTCGGAGTCATCGACAAGCTTTGTCCAAATATGATACCATAACAAGAACCCATATTAAATGGAGAAGTTCCACGTGGGGAAACTTTTTTTCTCGTTAGACTACCCTTGGACGATTTTTTTTAGCTTTTTTTGCACCATATGGTAATTGTAGATGAAGACAATCTTCTGTGCGTTCCTGTAGGAAAGTAAATATTTTCTGCATTTTAAGTGGTCAGTTTATTTGTTTTCCTGTCTCGTGCTCAAATCTTTGAACAAGTTAGTAAATCGGAGTAGTTTATCCTATGGGTTGTGAGCAGCTATTCTTCAATTAATGCCTCCAGTTCTTGTATCTGCGAATACTTTAGTCGACCGAAGTGAATATTCCCTAAACTTATTTTTAACTTGGTATTTTTAATTTATGCTGTTGGGTCGACGACATAAAGCGCTGTGCAGGTATTGCGTTTGTACGGGGTGGACGGAAATTTGTTGAAAGCAGTCCATAGTTGCTATGTTACCAGCAGAGCATGCGTCAGAGTGGTGAGCGAGGTGAGGGCTTGGTTCGCAGTGGAAGTGGGACTGAGACAAGGTTGCATTGTGTCTCTCTGGCTGTTCAATCTCTACACAGAAGCGTTAAAGAGACCCGCAACTCACACTTCGGGTCAGGAGTGCGAGCCGAGGTCAGTATCAGTAGCAGGGCCAATAGTGCAACTGGTGCACTCCTGCTGCGTCATAGGAACCGGGCACTGCCACGACACTCAGGGAGGTAAACTTGAGTGTAATGGGTCGCGGTTTAGAGATGTTGAGAGCAAAAGGGCAGAGTTGGTTGTTGAGCCGGTTACTATTCGTGGATGATACGGCACTGCTGGCGATTTCGAGGAGTTGTAGGCTAATGTAAGAGTTTGCTTGACAGTATGAGAGGCGCGAAGCTGTGAGTTGACGCGAGAAGTAAGGGAGTGTGAGGTCCGAGGAATGTCAATGTGAGCAGAATTAGTATGCTTCTAAATGGAGAATTGTTAAAGGATGTTCAGTGTTCTAAGTACCTGGCTGGCTCCCACGTGGAGAAGTCTTGGGTGCACTGAAGAGTGTAATGAGCTGTAGGACGTTGGGTTGTATGAGAGGATTGTTGTCCTAAATGTGCTCTGCGGAGCTTACACTTAAAGGCAAAAACAGATGAAAGAAGGTTTGAGCTAAAATATTTCAGGAGCAATGGATGGAGTGACTGAGAGACAGAAGCATAGCTGGAATGACTGAGAGACATGAGAATGACTGGAGTGACTGAGAGACAGAAGCATGGCTGGAGTGACTGAGAGACAGAAGCATGGCTGGAATGACTGAGAGACATGAGCATGACTGGAGTGACTGAGAGACAGGATCAATAACGACTTGTTCGAATTAGGACGGGGACGGTGAAGAAGTTGGGGAACAGAGTAGATTCACGGGTTCTGAGATGGCCAGGGCACATAGTGAGGATGGATGATGGAAGTTTGCGGTCTAGAGGAAGACAGAAGTTTGAGAGGGTGGATGGCGTGAAGCAGGCGGTTGGAAGGAGACATAAGTGTGGAGGAAGCGAGAGAGCGTCCAATGGATAGGCGTGAGTAGAGAATGGTTGTGAAAGAATGAGTTTTGACGCTGCCCTGATGTGCTTTCCCGGCCTTTGTCTCGTTAAGAAACGGGAATGTTGTGGGAGTGCCCGGTTCCTATGACGCAGCAGGAATGCACCAGTTGCACTGTTGGGCCCTGCTACTGATACTGACCTCGGCTCGCACTCCTGACCCGAAGTGGGAGTTGCGGGTCTCCTGGCCGGACTCACTCTTAACGCTAAAGGGCTAAGTTTGTGTGCGTGTATGTGAGGAGTGTGAGGTGTGCCTTGCTGTCGGCCACCCCCCTTCCAAGAGGACTCTGTTCAGTGTCTGTAGCTATTTAAATGCTTGTAAGGGTGTGTTTTCCATAGCACTGTACGAGTGGTGTGTGTTGTTTATTACATGAGAAGCCAAACATTTACATAAGGGCTTGTTGTATTACAGTTTACTGATGTATTACATCAATAATAATGTTGCCATTCAGTGCATGAATGTGCCCGTGATGTTTGATGAAGAACTGCACAGTTCGGTTCAATTTGTGTCCCGCCATGTTTCCCCGTTGAATTGACTTGATGGCTCGGTATTTGATGCTCACTGAATTATCTCATCAAAGTCTTTAGTCCATCATATTTTCTTGTAGGATTCAGGAACTAAAATTACGCACCACGTGTCCGTCAGCGTGAGTTGTTCTGAAGACAGAATCTGCTACTTCGATATACTTAACATTAACTCATAACTGTAGGTAGTGTATACAGTTACCTTTACCCACGCTAAGCAATGGACGTCGTTAGAGGACATTCTCTTGTCTTGTTTTTCGATACTTCAAGCCGAAAGAAGACGTTTTGGTAAACTATTGATTGGAGACGATCCTCTTTTGTCTCTGGTAACATCTTGTCTAGACTTTCTCGTTATCTTTTATTCGTTCCTTCTTTACTGTAATTTCGTTTACACATGCGTTAGAGCTCCGGTGGAGATGGACCCTCCTGATCCATCTTTTATCTTCCTGGTCGACGGTTTGGGGGTTCTGTTTGGGGGTTCTGTACACGTTTCAGAGCTTCACTTTCTTCTCCCATCTCACCTACTCTTAGTTTAAGCTTTCCCTTCACCTTCCAGCAGTGAAACACTTTTCGGTTTGTGTGATGTCCAAAAGACTCAACGCGAGTCTTTTCTTCCAGATGTTCTCCCCTCAGCGATTGCGCAGTGTCCTCCCATCAGCAGTGTGCTGCTGTGCTGCTGCTGTGCTGCTGCTGCTGTGCTGCTGCTGTGCTGCTGTGCTAATGATTATTGGTATTAAAGTTTTTATTGTTGTCATTGACATTGGCGAATATCATTCACACTCTCTCATATTCTATTACATTTTAAAAAATAATCATTACATCGACCCAAAGTCACGTTCTCCAAGAAGGATCGCGGCAGACGACACGACTCTCCTTACACTACGTCCATACACAAACACGTACCAAATGTAAGCACTTATTATTATTATTACTAACCAGTGCCTTGTTCTTTTCGCTCCACAGCAAGCGTACAACGCAACCGCAGTGATCCGACAGATGAGAAGATTGGCGCTGGTGTCGGCGAAGGGGAAAAAGCTAAATGAATCCATGGACCAAGCCGCCTCTGGCAACTCCGCAGACTCCGCCCTCTCGTTGGACAGCACTGCTACTGAGGCGTCAGGCCCCGCCCCTTGTAACCCAGACACCAAGTCAAACTCCAATACAGCAGCAGACTCATCCACAAACACCACAACCAGCAGATCTAACGGCAGCAGTAGTTGTATTACAAGCAATAGCGCTAGTGTTAGTAATTCCTCTTCAGCAGCAGCTAGTAAGAGCTGTTCGAGTAGCTGCGAACGAGACGCTACCGCCGCGCCCCCCACCGCCACTACAGCAAGAGAGACTAACATTCCATAGTTGATGCTAAATTAGCCCTCTAACTAGTTAGCCAAACTAATGCATATGTAGAGTTTGTTTGCTACAACGTCTGAGTATTATGTCGAAGACAACGTATAAACTTGAGCTATAGTCGATATATACTTCGAATGGCAAGCCTTCAGCGGCTTGTCCTAAAAGGTTGTTACACGAACAAGCTGCGGGAAGGCCACATTACTTTTAAAATATTATCCAATTGTTTAGAAGAGTAGCAACAAATCGAAATTTTATTCTTATTTAAAAAGGTGCCATTTGTCCGTTGAAAAAGAGGCCCTGATACGTCAGATCCCGTTCTGGTGAAGTCGATGGATACTAATTTCTTTCAAATGTGTCACTTGTGTTTTTAATATCTTCTGTGGCTTTATTTGCACAAGACGCCTCTCCTTTGAACTTATGTAGTCTTTCAAATGTTCATCGGCTACCCGACATTTTAGTGGTTACTTCAAAAGCTTTGGCACTCAGATCTACTTTAACCACCCTAAAAACTATCACTCAAATATTCAACCTAAAGATTTAATTGTTCATGTCGTTAAATTTGATAAACTTACTAAGAGAGTTGACTGTTCATCTCTATAGATAGTTGAATGTTGGAACCTCCTTAATTATATAAGGCGATATAATCATCATTCTATTTTACTTAACTGCTCTTCTGTAGTGAAAATGTTGACTTTATTCTTCGACGCCTGATCAAGTAAGACTCTCGTGCGGGCACGTTGAGACATGTCTCAGGCTGCAGACCCACTGGGACAGCCTTGGTCCTCCCAACTGCTGCTGCCAGTGCAGAGCAGACCATCAGACCCCCTGGGACTGCCATGGTCCTCCCAACTGCTGCTGCCAGTGCAGAGCAGACCATCAGACCCCCTGGGACTGCCATGGTCCTCCCAACTGCTGCGGCCAGTGCAGAGCAGACCATCAGACCCCCTGGGACTGCCATGGTCCTCCCAACTGCTGCTGCCAGTGCAGAGTAGACCATCAGACCCCCTGGGACTGCCATGGTCCTCCC
The DNA here is from genome assembly GCA_016164225.1 of Gammarus roeselii. Classification (NCBI taxonomy): domain Eukaryota; kingdom Metazoa; phylum Arthropoda; class Malacostraca; order Amphipoda; family Gammaridae; genus Gammarus; species Gammarus roeselii. Next base: position 7,458 of record SDVV010007123.1, read on the forward strand.
AACTGCTGCTGTCAACGGCAGAGCAGACCATCCAACCCCCTGGGACTGCCATGGTCCTCCCATCTGCTGCTGTCAGTGACAGAGCAGACCATCAGACCCCCTGGGACTGCCATGGTCCTCCTATCTGCTGCTGTCAGTGACAGAGCAGACCCCCTGGTTCTACCATGGTCCTCCCAACTGCTGCTGTCAGTGGCAGAGCAGACCATTAGACCCCCTGAGACTGCCATGGTCCTCCCAACTGCTGCTATCAGTGGCAGAGCAGACCATCAGACCCCCTGGGACTGCCATGGTCCTCCCAACTGCTGCTGTCAGTGGCAGAGCAGACCATCAGACCCCCTGGGACTGACAAGGTCCTCCCAACTGCTGCTGTCAGCGGCTGAGCAGATCAAGATTTTGTATATTTGCAAAATAAGCTATTGAGTCCTCTGCCTGGCAGTTCAGAGTAACTGTAGCTGCCTGTCAGTCTGAGCAGGCACAGAAGAACCCTCTTTCAGGCGTCGCACGAGTTTTTCTTCGTCAGGAGTAGCTTAGAAGGCCTCTTGACGACACTGGCCTAAATCACCGACGGAGTCGAGGTAGCTTTTGTGGCGCCCCTGTGGCCGCCTGCTGTGACGGCCTTTGCTCTCATGTGCACAATGTTGGCTATCTCATGAAGACAATGTACTGCAATTGTGTTCATTTTTCTTAAATACTGACTAATAGTTGTTATCTTGACTTAATACGTAGGTTTAGTGAGGTGGCCGACTTTATTCAAGAGTTTGTGCCCCAAGGGAATCTGAAAATGCTTCGTCTTCATCACGTGGACGGGGCCCTCTGACGTGTATACGTTATTTGATTTGATACCTAGTTTCACCAGAGCTGTATAAGTCATTGTATAAGTTATTGACTAATATCGTCCAGAAAAAGTGAATCCTCCTCATCCTTGAGTGTTAGTGAGTGTGGTCTCTTAGATCTACATCATTGCCTATTTTTTCTGATTCGTCAGAAAATAAGCATGTATTCGTCTGATCGGTCAGAAAATAAGCCTGCATGCGTCTAATTGGTCAGCATATAAGCATGTATTCGTCTGATTGGTCAGCGTATTAGCCTATATTAGGGTATCGCGGCAGAGAATGTGGTTTGCTTTTGTTTCATTTTGTTCGTGTTTAAACAATCTTTTCAAGTACCGAAATGCAGGCACAGGTACACATTCGGTGAGGGGCCCCAATGAGCATGGACTTTTGCAGCCGTGCTCGGTGAGGAGCCCTTATGAGCATGGTCTGTAGCAGCTGTGCTCGGTGAGGGGCCCTGATAGTCTGTAGCAGCCGTGCTCGGTGAGGGGCCCTGATGGTCAATAACAGCCGTGCTCGGTGAAGGGGCCCTGATGGTCTGTAGCAGCCGCACTGTCATAGGGTTGTCTGCAGGGCAGCATGACTTTGCAATGAATCCTTCGGTCATTCGCATATCACCAATACGGAAGTTAGCGCGAATTTATTCACTTGACAATCTCGTTTTCCAATATGCAAATTTTGCAGATCTCAGATTAATCTGACGTGACGGTCAGAACATTTGATGCACCATCTTGTGGACCATCTGGTGGTATACTTTGTTCGTTTCAACACACCGCTTCCTCGAACCATGGACCGAGAGGGTCACTCACCGATGGGCTGCTATGCCCTCCCTGAAGTGTGCCTGAGAGGGGCTATGCAGTAGCACCATCAGTGAGGTTGGGCTCTGCCTCTTGCCTGCCACTAGCAAGAGTGACATTACAAATTCTGTTCAAAATAGCCAATAAAAGAATGGGAAACGTATATAAAAAATGAAAATAATTGTGCTTTGAATTTTCCCCCTGTCCCTTGATTGACTAATTTGGGCTCTGTTTGTGACGTCACAACTGCTAGCGCCAAGCATGTTGTCGCGGCAGGCGGTGACTCTGCCCTTCGTTGGGAGCCACTAAGCAGGGTATCCGTTGAAGCAGTTCATTTATGAAGAGACATTAGCGTCAAAACATGGGCCTGACTGCGATGCATGTATCGATGAGCAGCAAACAAGACATTAGCGTTAAAACATGGGCCTGCCAGCAATGTATGTATCGATGATCAAACGAGACATTAGCGTCAAAACATGGGCCTGCCAGCGATGCATGTATCGATGAGCTGCAAACAGTCTTGGTTTTATTTAGATTGTTCCAGCGATACCAAATGTCTGCCGCGCATTGCTGCCCTGCACATTGACACTGGACGGCACAATTGAAGTAATTTTCTAGTACGGAAACTTCCCAAATCCTGCTATCATTGGTAGTCAGGCCCCGCGACTCGCATTCATGTCCGGAGTGGGTGTTCTGTCCTTACAATTTCTTCGGAAATAGTGCACTTGTAACTTTTGCTGCAACACTCCTTGGTGTAAGCTAACCTCAGCTCTTGCACGCGGCACTTCTTCTAAATTGGCGATTTATTCATAAAATATGTTGAACCCTCGTGAACGCACGAAGGTGCGCCCTCCAAGGCTTTGGTGCGTCACTGTTCAGCTATGCGGCGCGTAGAGAAGGGGTTGCAGCACATGTGTAATCAGAAGTAATTGGTCTTTGTTTTCCATCTAATGATAAGTGGAAGGATTGTTTGAAGGTCCCGTCACGGATGTATGTTTGTTTACTCCTCTTGCCACTGCCGGTCTGCGGCCGTGCATGACTGACTACTCTCATTAAACCTTTCTCCACACGTAGCACTAAATACGAAATAACCTTTAAAAACAAAAATATTTGAATGAACTAGAACTGCTTCAAATAATCAACTACATAAATGGGTGAAATATTACCATAAATATTCAATAAATGAACAGTGGATTTGATGTTATGGATAATAATAATGAATATGTCTGCATAGCCTAGTTGGCTTCTTTAAAGTTTTGCCTTTAGAACCCTTTATAAATATGTATACATATAACTTTAAGCCTTTCTATGTAAAAGGAAGTTGGTTGATGATCGCTTTTTAAGACACGCCTTGCTGCTGTGTGGTGAATTCTTGGCGTGCTGCATGGTGATGTAATAACATGATGTGTGTGTCCTCGCGGCGTGCCGTGTGGTGACGTCGCGGTGTGCCATATTGTGACGTCGCGGCGTGCAGTGTGGTGACGTCGCGGCGTGCCGTATTGTAACGTCGCGGTGTGCCGTATGGTAACGTCGCGGCGAGCCGTGCTGTACGGTAACGCCATGGCGTGCTGTACGGTAACGCCATGGCGTGCTGTACGGTAACGATATGGCGTGCTGTGCGGTGACGTCGCGACGTGCAGTATTGCGACGTCTAGGCGTGCCGTGTAGTGACGCCAAGGCATGTCGTGCGGCGTGCAGTATTGTGACGCCATGGCGTGCCGTGTGGTGACGCCGCGGTGTGCTATGTGGTGACGCCGCGGTGTACCGCATTGTGACGTCGAGGCGTACCGTGTGGTTACTGCCTACGCGTGCCGTGTGACGTCATCACGGAGCACATGAGGAAAAGACAACTTCCGCAATAGGAATAGAATTATTAATCGATATCAGTTTATGAAGACTCAACGTACCGGTTCATGAAGACTCGACGTACCGGTTCATGAAAACTCAACATACCGGTTAATGAGGATTAAACGTACCGGTTCATGAAAACTCAACGTACCGGTTCATGAAGACTCAACGTACCGGTTCATGAAGACTCGACGTACCGGTTCATGAAGACTCAACGTACCGGTTCATGAAAACTCAACGTACCGGTTAATGAGGTTTAAACGTACCGGTTCATGAAAACGCAACGTACCGGTTCATGAAGACTTGACGTACCGGTTCATGAAGACTAATGTGCCGGTTCATGAAGACTCGACTTACCGGCTCATGTAGACTAACGTACCGGTTCGAGAAATTTTTCTATGGAGGGTTTTTCTAGAATGAAGATGTACCTTATGCATTTCCTTCTTGTCCCCAGCAAAATATTGTACTGATTTTTTTTAATATGCTGGCCATGTTGATCGGCGACTTGTTGCCCAGGACCCCTGGAGAGAGTCCCATTGGAGCGCTCACCGATCCCAGTCTTCGCTTGCCTTGCCGAACGCAGCATTTAACTAAATAATCCATACTTAACTTCCTCTCTTTCAATCTCAAGAAAATACATTCCATTTACATGTAGGCCTAGTGATAATGTTGTATATAAAATACTAATGGCCATGGAGGTCAGTCGTTGTAGGGAAATAGTAGTGACAATTACTCCGGCGACCACCACGCGTGCGTCAACTAGAGACAGGCTGGGCGGGGTATGAATTTTTTTGGGTGGGAAAAATCCCTTTGCAGCGATTATCTTTAGGCTGAACTATTCTTGAATCTGTTTTGCCCGTTTTACAAAATACAAAAATTGGATTCTGGTGTAATTATTTAGGCTCTAATCGAACAAAGGCAAATGGCGACTGTAAGCGAAGTTTTATAAGTGAATTAAGACGCGGTGTTACCGGCTGTTCCCATGTTGGATTTAATAGGAGGTAAGTGTCGCCGAAACGTGTGGTCAGTTGACGCGTAATTGTGGAGGTCCGCGCCAGAGGGCGCATCAAGCGGCGCTTATTGGCGGGCGAAATTTATTTCTTATTCTAAATGTTCTGAATTACGTAACAACTGGTTTCCTATCGCACTGAATTATGAGTGTTAATACGATGTGGTAAGTTATGTAGAGTACATACCATTCTGTTCCATTTAATATATTGTTGTTCTTTGAATGTAACACTTCAAAAACACATGAACGTTTTTATATCTACTTTCACTAGAGGTTAAGGATTCTTCAAATTTCGGTGTGTTTTTTTTTCTCTGAATTGAACTGTCAGTTCATAGCGCCGCAGTCTCGGGTGCTGGCCTCTTTGCTATTTTCTGAAGTTCCTCGTCTGCAGCTTCTGTCCGCTAGCGTTGGCGAAGATGAAGAGTTGCGTTACTTCCACTTGATTTAAGCCTCATTTGCGTTAGTTCGAAGAAGTGGCCATTTAATGATGCATCCACGGGTTCATTGGACGCTAACAACAGATTAAACTCGAACGCTCAAAGCAGCATTCAAACGAGTCGGAAATCTGAGCAAGCGCCAACGGTGCAAAGTTCATCAATTTCTTATCAATACGCTGGCTGACACTCGTCCAAGCGCTACTGCAGGCTTGCTTGCGTGATGGCCGCAGTTAGTTTGCTTGCGTGATGGCCGCAGTTGATTCGTTTGCATGTTGACCGCAGCTGGCTGTTGCCTGCAGCTAGTTTCGTTGCGTGGTCGATGCAGTAGATTTGTTCGCTTGGTAGCCAGAGCTGACTAGTTTGCTTGATGGCTGGAGATGACTCGCTCTCGTGTTGACTGCAGCTGGCTCCATCGAGTCTAACCATAACTGGTCCTGGCCAACCAGCAGCTGGTCTTGAAAAGTTATTCCGTTGGACCGTCGGTTATTCTTCATTTGAACGACGCGCAGTTTGTTAAAACTCGTGTTTTGATCTTTTGGCGATTTGTTTTGGGGGTTGTCTACACGGAGCTTGTCTTTCTTGGAAAATTGACTCCTGCCATCATGTCAGGAACCAATTTCCATCAAGCGGAAACTTCAATTTGTGTTAGACGGACAGCAAATGTGCCCTCGAGCGACTTCCCCCGTGTTGGCCGATTCCTTTACGGCAATAATGAATTAATGCCACAGATGTATACAGAACGTCTAAGTGCAATTTGTCAAACGAGCAAAAACTTGCATCTTGTTAAGTATGAAGCGTTGTTTCAGTGCATGTGATCAACAACATGGGTTGTTTCATGCGGTGCATTCAACCATAATGTTTTGTGCATTCAGAACGAAGTTTATCCTGAGAAGTCTATTGAAATTTTTCTCTCTGCACTACTTGCAATTGTTGTGTACGAAAAACTGTATGGTCCGACATGGGTTGGTTTCAGGCTGAATGTTGCCCGAATAATTTGCTTGGAGACATATTTGCCCGACTGGTCTTCTTCCAACTATCTGCGGAAAGAGCACGTTGGCTTGTTCGCTCGTTCCTTTGCTTGGTGGGACCAGCAACACTGCCGACCGCTTCATATCGAGTTCGCAGTCACCACGGGTCGTGGCTCCTAGCGACAGATGCCCGAGATACGGTCTCGTTCAGCTGCCGCTCGAACGCCTTCTTTCTTAAACACTCAAAAGTGTTGCTTTTCTTCGTCTCTACTCTATTGAAATATATCGACTTTCTACACCCCAGTAGTTTTATTACGCCCCTAACCTGATTTTATTTGTTTGTGTGTGCTCATTTGTGTTTATGTGGTTGTTTGTTTGTGTTGGTATGAGTTTGTCATCGTGCGTTTGTGTGTGGGTTTAGGTGTTTGTGTCCGTATGCTTCTGTGCGTTTGTTTTTCCGTTAGTGTGTATGCTTGTGTCAGCGTTTGGATTTGCGTGTGTTTAGGTGTGTATTTGTGAGTTTGTTAATTTGTTTGTATGTGTGTGCGTTAGTTTGTGTTTGTATGTGTGCGTTTGTTTGTGTTGTTTTCATGTGTTTGGGTGTTTCTGTGTGTTAATCTGTGTTTGTGTTAACTTGTGTTTGTGCGTGTTTGTTTGTGTATTTGCTGGTGTCAGAATGTCAGTGTTTGCGTGATTAGGTTTGAATGCGTTTGTTTGTATGTTTTTTGTATTTGTGTGTTTCGGTGTTCGTGTGAGTTTGTGTGTATGTGTTTGTGTGCGTGTTTGTTTGTGTTTCTGTGTGCGTGTAAGATTGTGTGTTGGTTCATTTGTGTATGAGTTTGAGTCTGTAATTAGGTGTGTAATTGTGTTCCACGTTTTTGAGTTAGTGTATTTGTTAGTTTGTGTTTATAAGGTGTGTTTGTCGTTGCGCGTGTTTGTGAGCGTATTTGTGTGTGTTTATATGAGTTTTTATTGGTTGCATGCGTGTGTTTTTGTGTTTCGGTGTTCGAGTGGACGAGTTTCTTTGTGTGTTGGTCTATGTGTGTGCTTGTTTGTGTTCGTGTGTGTTTGTAGGTTGGTAGTAGTTTGATTTTGTTTTCCGCTGTAGTCCCAACGCGAAGTCAATGCAGACTCCCCCGTAAGGCAACAGAAGAGCGGCAGAGTAGGTGCAGCGCAGATCACGATTTGATTTGAGCCTCAACGTGAGTTTGGGACTCCGGTGGAACATGAAAGCAAATAATTATTTATTAATCAACGTGAGTTATAACAGGCTCCCCCGTAGGGCGCGAAGGTCACGAGTAGGTTCAACGTAGATTCAGAGTAGGTTTAACTTAGATTCAGAGCAGGTTTAATGTAGATTCAGGGTAGGTTTAACTTAGATTTGAGAGGAGGCCCTACACTTTCTCAAGAGGGTCCCGAAGGGTCTCAAGGAATGATTTGATTCGAGCCTCATTTCCACCAGAACCTCAACGCTAGTCATAATAGGCTCCCCAGTAGGAGCCCGTAGGGCTAAATAAACGTATTGTATTGTCATTATTTATTTATTTATTATTTGCTTCTATGTTCCACCGGAGTCCCAACAAGAAGTTAATGTAGACTCCCCCGTAGGGCGGTATTGTATTGTCATCTCTGCGAGTAATGGGGTGGAGAGACCACCTCACTTGCACAGGTGTTTGGAGTTTAGACAGCTTCGTAAGGTCCAGTGTGTTTGATTGATTGGGGCCTCATTTCCTGTGTGTTTCTCGAAAGCGATAAACTTTTTACGGTAGGTTGGGTCAGTGAGTAGGCTTTGTAGGTTGCACGGGAGATTTAAGAACGCTCGTTGAGCTGCCGCGAGTGTGTTGCCATCCATCCGTATGTGTTTCACGCTGATAGCCACTAGGTGGCAACAAGGACAAGGTGGCGCGTAGGTCTTATGTCGACATCCATCAGGTGGTGGAGTTGCCCACGTGTATCCCGTGCACAAGCGGTTGATGAACTTTGCTTCCCATTCTCTAACTGAAGGTTTAAATGAGAGCATTTTTATGTCCACTCTGTTGTCACATCTCAGCCCATCGGGATGTTATATGGGAGTTGATAATAGGGAACCAGTCCCAATAATATACTGCGAAAAATTGTTCTTGATGAGTTAATGTCAGTTTAGCAAGCGAATATGCAAGTTCGTTTCCTCTTATTCCCGCGTGTCCGGGGATCCAGCAGAATTCCACTGCCTAACCCGTCTCGGTCTTCACAAAGAGATCGTGCTGCATTTTACGTAGAACGGGATATTTGATTTGGGCCTCATTTCCACCAGATGGTAATGAATGAATTTGAATAAAACATATGAACACATTTAGTAGGTGCTGGAGAGCGTTGTTAGGAAGGTGTTTGATCATATTGATGTGCACTGGGTCTGGCCTGGGTGAGATTTTACGAGTGTGGTCGATAGCATACTATAGTTTATGCAGGGAGAAAGGTTAGTTGTAGAATTCTTCATTTGCGAAAGTGAATTCAATATGCTCACTTCACTTTCTCTTAGATTTTTTTCCCCATTGAAAAGCAGCTGTGTAGTTTGTTGATTGCACTATCTGGCTGTAAGTCTGAGCGTTTCGATTGATCGTGTTGACTGGGTCCAGCTTCCTCGTTTTTTCTCCACGCGAAGTATGCGAAACATAGCAGTTTCCCTTCTCCAGGCTACTTGGTTCCTGGAGGGACGTGCGTGGAAAAAGGTTGAGGGTAAATATTTGGGAATGCATGCGACAGCTGCACTTCAGAATTTCTCTTATAGATGTATGACACAGTCGCGCTCTGAAATGTCTTCGGGAAGGCCCCCCACATAGTCCTATGCGACATGTGTCGAGTATTACTACCAGCTGGCTTTCCGGTAGTTGCATCAAAGTTCCTGTGCGTCTGGATTGTTTGGTCGGTTAGTAAGGAGCGTTATGATCACTGGGTTGTGATCAGTTATGTGTTGAAGGCAGGACTCCCCAAACGAGTTAGGGTGCTAAAGAGGGGGAACAGATTGATAAATCGATGTCAGTTTCCCTTTCAAGGGTGATCCGTCGTTGAGAAGGACCAGGTTGTGAGCGTCTATGGTGTTGGCCATTATCACTCCCCTGGGGTCCGTTCTCACGCACCCCCACACTTCGTGGCAGCTGTTAAAGTCTCCAAGGAGGATTTGATTTGGGCCTCATTTCCACCAGAGCCTCAACGTGAGTCCAAGGAGGAGTACGGGATGATGCAGTTGGTTGAGCAGATCGGTCATCAGCGCCTCCATGAGGTCGTGGTTTCGTGACGAGTAGATTGATACCACTAAAATTGGTCTTGAGATACAAATCTTCACTGCGACAGCTTGGAGTTCTGTTCTCAGAGGGAGGAGGTGATGAGGTATGCTCTGATGGATCATAAGTGCCGCTCGGCCGTGTGAAGTCACATTTTTGTGACCTTCACGGCGGTGTATGACATATTGAAGGATAGAGAAGGTGACTGTGTCGTGGAGTTTGATCTCCTGGAGACCTAACACCAATGGTTTATGGGTGGAGTTTAGCGATAATAATTCATCGTTCTTGCTTCTAAGTCCCTGATAATCCTACTGAAGTATTGCGTTGTTGTTCATTTCGGATCTGTTTCACGCCCAAATCTTGCTGGTCTAGACCGGTCGCGTGGTTTGTAGGAACTTTCGTGGTGTTCGTGTCTATGAGGCGCAGGTGTGCTAGATTGAGAGCGTTCGCAAGAGCGTCCGCTTCCTGTAGAACATGATCTCCTAGACTCACTGCGCTCTCGGCTGTGAGTGCTCTTGTAGGAGGAGGAGGAGGAGGAGGACTACGAAGGAGTACGACCTTTGTGTTTGTTTCTTGAGCGAGCGCGTTTCTCTTCCATGGAGGGATTTTTAAACATTATGATGGGCTGAGTAGTAGTCGTTGGGATATTTGAGTCGGGTGCGATGCATGGTCGATCAATGGTTTCGGGTATCAGTTCTTCGTTGAAAAATTTCAAGGTCTCCTCGCGCAAGCGATGGTCGTTCTCACTTGTGAGATGTTCTGGTGTTGGGCATGTTAGCAGAGGGTTGGATACCTCACTTTGGTTTTCGCTGGGTACGGTCGCAGTTAAGACGGTCAGAAGTCGTTCGACGCTCTGATCAAGGCGAGCTGTGTTTTGTGGGCTGTTGCTGATCTTTTTGCTTCGTGGCGAAAGGGCGTCGCGTACCCCGCGGTCGTCGTCAGAGGAATATTCGTCTCTTCGCCTTTTGATTTTCGTGTTATTGGACCTCTCTTCGTGGTCGGCTGAGGCAGCATCCGTCGCAGTGCTCTCCTGGGCACTGGTGGATTCATTGCTTGGGACGCCCGGTCGCTGGGCTGGTTGTGGTAATGTTAGTACTGGAAAGGTGTTTTGGGACGCCCGGTCGCTGGGCTGGTTGTGGTAATGTTAGTACTGGAAAGGTGTTTTGGGACGCCCGGTCGCTGGTCTGGTTGTGGTAATGTTAGTACTGGAAAGGTGTTTTGGGACGCCCGGTCGCTGGGCTGGTTGTGGTAATGATAGAATGGAAATGTGTTTTGGGACGCCCGGTCGCTGGGCTGGTTGTGGTAATGTTAGTACTGGAAAGGTGTTTTGGGACGCCCGGTCGCTGGGCTGGTTGTGGTAATGTTAGTAC
>SDVV010007124.1:0-17976 GCA_016164225.1 Gammarus roeselii
ATAAACTTCTAGTTTTAATTATTTATGTCAACATTTTTCACATATCAGTCCGTAGAAAGTCACAAATTAGATTTGAGCAACATTTAACATTCATACGGATCCATTTCAACCATCTTAATTTCAAAATAATACGAGCAAAATTAATTAATATTGGTACAATTAATTCTCATTTTGCATTACAATTGCCACTGCAGAAAAATGAATCGACCTTTGTTGAACATATTTGAGCAAATCGCAACATTAGCCGGTCAATCGCAGCTGTAGCCGGCCAATCGCAACTGTAGCCGGTCAATCGCAACATTAGCCGGCCAATCGCAACAGTAGCCGGCCAACCGTCAATCGCTACTATAGCAGGTAAAATCGCAACTGTAGCTGACCAATCGCAACTGTAGCAGGCCAATCGCAACTGTATCCAACCAATCGCAACTCTAGCAGGTCAATCGCAACTGTAGCTGGCCAATCGTAATTGTAGCAGGCCAATCGCAACTGTAGCAAGCGAAACGCAATTGTAGCAGGCCAATCGCAATTGTAGCAGGCCAATCGCAACTGTAGCAAGCTAAACGCAACTGTAGCAGGCCAATCGCAACTGTAGCCTGCCAATCGAAAATGCAGTAGGCCAATCGCAAATGTATTAGGTCAATCGCAGCTGCTGCAGGCCAATCATAACTGTAGCAGACCAATCACAATTTTAGCAGGCCAATCACAACTGTTGCAGGCCAATTGTAACTGTAGCGGGCTCATCGCAATTGTAGCTGGCCAATCGCAACTGTAGCAGGCTGAACGCAACTGTAGCAGGCCAATCGCAACTGTAGCCTGCCAATCGAAACTGTAGCAGGCCAATCGCAAATGTATGAGATCAAACGCAACTGTCGCAGGCCGATCACAATTTTAGCAGGCCAATCGCAACTGTAGCAGGTCAATCACAATTTTAGCAGGTCAATCGCAACTGTAGCCGGCCAATTGCAACTGCAGCAGGCAAATCTCAACTGTATCAGGCCAATCGCAACTGTAGCAGGTCAATCACAATTTTAGCAGGTCAATCGCAACTGTAGCCGGCCAATTGCAACTGTAGCAGGCAAATCTCAACTGTATCAGGCCAATCGCAACTGTAGAAGTCCAATGGGACAAATCCCTTGGAAATGTGGCATATGTTTGGCCAGTCTTCATAAATAATTGGGCAGTGCCATCAGAGATCGATTCAACAAGCCTGTGAGGTGTAGCATTGTCGAGTGTGTAAGCACTTGAAGTATACGTGTTCTATAATTTAAATAATATATTAACTGTTTTCTTCCTCGTTGAATGTCACGCCTTCACCAGTAACAATTTAGGAATGCATAACTTACAGAATTATTTGCACTTTATGTGACGAGCCTCCTCAGCTGAATCCTCGTCAAGCTAGTTACAGAGCCCCTCCCCGGATAGTTGTGTCTATAGGACTACTTACACCGACTCTTTTATATGAATTGTCTGTCGTTAAGAGCCATCTAAAATTATATTATGTGTTATAATGAAATAAAAAGTGATTTCCATTATTTGAAGTTTTCTTTCAAACGTTGTTTAAACATTATCGTAACAATCTCAACTAAATTTGTTCAATTGTCGAACAATTTGTACTATTGTCATTCAAACATTTTGCATGCAGATCAGTGTCGGAGAAACATAGTGAGCTGTCAAACGAATTTCACGAGCTGAAAATATAAATTGACTATTTGTCATTTTTTTTGCATCGTTGAAACTTATGCAAATTTGTCAAGCAATATGCGTTCATATGAGAATACACACTGTGGTTGTCTAGTAAACAGGCCTGGGACGGGTTAAATGGACAACCAATTCCTGCGAAATGAGTCCTAAAATCTGCATTTTCTTCCCCAGGTACTGGGGTTCCGCTCTTTTCTAGTGTGCCGTCGTTTTCTAGGCCTTGGCTTCTGTTTGTGTAATTTGCGTCGTCGTTTTCAGGTTTCGCATCGTCGTTTTCCGGTTCCGCATCGTCGTTTTCCGGTTCCGCATCGTCGTTTTCCGGTTCCGCATCGTCGTTTTCCGGTTCCGAATCGTCGCTTCCCTGTTCTGAGGTGTCAATATATTTTACAAAAGTCAATTGTATTTGTTGAATTGTTCGAATTGACAATTTAAACGGTGTATTGTGTCATTCTATCATCGTATCATTCTTCGGCCTGACCCCTCCATTGCATTGTCATTAATGTCCTTAATTCAGGCTCCCAAGTCCTGATTGCAATACTGCGCTAAGTCTGCAAAGCTTTAAATACCCAACGAGGTGTAATCAAATGTTCACTAATTACTTCCAATTTATGTTTAGGTCTTTTACGATTTTCCAATTAGCGAGAAATTTAGTGATCTCTTAATTAGTTTTGATCATACTATACGCTGTTGATGGATGGATGGATCACACATGACATGGATGGATCACACATGACACGAACACACACCTGTACAGCTAACGTCACAATAGACGAGGAGGATTTTAATGGCGTATTGTGTCAAAAAGACCGCCTACAAAGCGGTCATTTTGAGTTGAGTGATGGCAGAGCGTCATTTCAAAACGGGACTCTTTGATGAAGAACGATGAGTTCTGTCATGTTAAATGTCAGTTTTAACAGTAAATTTGTCACAAATATCTGTTGACTTTACTTATTTCATTGATTTCATTAGCTTTTCTTGAAATGGACAGTCAATGAAGCGTTTTTATGTTTTGACATATTGAACAATGGAAATGAGAGTGCCTTCCAATAATGTCTATCGGTGGATGGGATTTTGAGGAAAATATGTTCATTAACCTTAGATTTATGTCAACATGAAGTACATCTCAGTAGAAAACGTTCTCATTATCTGTAGCAGCAGTGGCAGTAGCAGTAGCGGTAGCAGCAGTGGCAGTAGCGGTAGCGGTAGCAGTTGTGGCAGTAGCGGTAGCAGCAGTGGCAGTAGCGGTAGCAGCAGTGGCAGTAGCGGTAGCAGCAGTGGTAGTAGCGGTAGCAGCAGTGGCAGTAGCGGTAGCGGTAGCAGCAGTTATGGCAACAGCAACTTGATCAGCCACAGCTGTCGTTAGAGGCGCAGCGACATTGACGTATTGTAACCAAACACGAGATTGTTTATGAGCGTGAGTAATGTCCTTTAGTATTACCCTTACCCTTAATATTACCCTTGCCCTTAAAATTACCCTTGCCCTTAATATTACCCTTACCCTTAATATTACCCTTGCCCTTAATATTAACCTGACCCTTAATATTACCCTTGCTCTTAATATTACCCTTACCCTTAATATTACCCGTGCCCTTAAAATTACCCTTACCCTTAATATTACTCTTGCCCTTAATATTACCCTTACCCTTAATATTACCCCTGCCCTAAATATTACCCTTACCCTTAATACTGCCTTTGCCCTTAATATTACCCTTGCCCTTAATATTACACTTACCCTTAACAAAGGTTAATCAAGATGAAGACAGAAAATTTGAAAAGTGTTGGACATATCCTCAATTATTTAATTATCGTTAACCTAGCATTAACCTCAACTGACTATAGTGATTGGTTGAGCACTAGTGTGTAAGCAACAGATCAAGAATTGCTAATAACTGCCACCAAAGTCCTGTGCTGTGACTAGTGAACCAGGGCAGAATTATCCTTAGAAGCAATTACTCACCATGAATCAGTTACCTCGAGACTCATTTCACATAGTAATTGAACCAGCACGAGATGAGGATATCAACACGCATCTGCTCGTTAGTTATCTTTCCGTGCAACTCTGTTAAATATCAACAGTGGCCCATGGTCGGTCTTCCGTCATTGGGCCCTAAAATTTTACCTAGCTATCCATTTGTGGAAAAAATGGAAATCGCCTTGCGAAGGAGAGGAAGTCGTGTTGAATAAGTGAAGGAGAGGAAGTCTTGCTGAATAAGCGAAGGAGAGGAAGTCTTGTTGAATATGTGAAGGCGAGGAAGTCTTGCTGAATATTCGAAGGAGAGGGAGTCTTGTTGAATAAGCGTAGGAGAAAAAGTCTCTTTGAATAGGCGAAGGAGAGGAAGTCTTGTTGAATAAGCGTGGGAGAGGAAGTCTTGTGGAATAAGCGAATGATAGGAAATCTTGTTGAATAAGCGAAAGATAGGAAGTCTTGTTGAATAGGCGACAGATGGGAAGTCTTGTTGAATAAGCGAAAAAAGAGAGGAAGTCTTGTTGAGTAAGCGACGGAGAGGAAGTCTTTTTGAATAAGCGAAAGAGAGGAAGTCCTGTTGGATAAGCGAAGGAGACGAAATATTGTTGAATAAGCGAAGGAGAGGAAGCCTTGTTGAATAAGCGAAGGAGAGAAAGTCTTGTTGATTAAGCGAAGGAGAGAAAGTCTTGTTGATTAAGCGAAGGAGAGGAAGTCCTGTTGAATAAGCGAAGGAGAGAAAGTCTTGTTGATTAAGCGAAGGAGAGGAAGTCCTGTTGAATAAGCGAAGGAGACGAAATATTGTTGAATAAGTGAAGGAGAGGAAGTCTTGCTGAATAAGCGAAGGAGAAGAAGTCTTGTTGAATGAGCGAAGGAGAGGAAGTCTTGTTGAATAAGCGAAGGAGAGGACGTCTCCTTGAATAAGCAAACGTTCTCAAATCATTTCGAAGGATAACTCAAATGAACGAGATTTCAGAAAGTGAAGTAAATAAAATATTTTGGTATTGCGCTATCGGCCAACTCCCACGTGGATTATTTTTGATTCATCATCTTCATGTGGATGCAGGTATCATCATTATCATCGTTATGTGGATGTAGTTTTATCATCATAATTTTTAATGGGGATGTAGGTTTCATCAACATTATCTTTATGTGATATAGGTATCATCATCATCGTATTTATGTGGCAGTAGGTATCATCATCATCGTCATCAGTATGTGGATGCAGGTATCATCGGCATCATCATCTTTGTGTGGATGTAGGTATCATCATCGTCTTTATGTGTACGTAGGTTTCATCATCATCATCTTTATGGGCTCTAGGTTCCATCAACATTATCTTTATGGGATATAGGTATCATCATCATCATCTTTATGTGGACGTAGGTATCATCATCATCATCTTTTTGTGGATGTAGGTATCATCATCATCATCTTTATGTGTACGTAGGTATCATCATCATCGTCTGTATGTGTACGTAGGTATCATCATCATCATCTTTATGTGTACGCAGGTATCATCATCATCGTCTTTATGTGGACGTAGGTATCATCATCATCAACCTATTTTTAAAATACAGAGCTGCTAAAACCTGGAATTCGATTACCATGGATATAAGGACTGGCAGAAGTATTGCTACCTTTAAACGTAAAGTAAAATTATACCTGTTTGTACTTGTACGTGCAGAAACTTTTGAATTGTAATTTACTTCGGCTATGCAATTTTCCGTGTCAACTAGTTGTGTTTCAACATATCATCTATAGATGCTTTCATTCTGTATATATATATTTTCTCTCGCCTCACAAGCTCAAATTTCCAATTATCTTGTTCATGTAGAAATCCGTCCATTTAGTGTACCCATAGATTATGACTCCTTGAAAATTTCTTTCCTGAGTGCACATGTTAATATGTCATGCTAACTATGCAGTTAGCTTCAAATTGGTGCCATCGTACGCCAAACAATGCGTGAGTAATGTAATAGACAACCTAATGTCGGACATTTTCTGCTCTCAAGCTAAGTAGATGACAGTTGAAACAGTAAATAGTCATGATAAAGTAAACGTCGGTGATCAGACTTACTCTACTTATTTTTCTTGAAATTAATGATCCCATTTAATACCTGCATCTGTCTCGACACATTAAAAAGTGGAGAGTAGAGGATGTCCTCCAACAATGTCCGTCGGTTGGTCCTTACTCCTCAACCCTAGTTTTAAGTTAATACTAAATTCACCTAGGTAGCAAATGTTGTCTTCAGAACAGCTCACGCTGACGAAAACTTGGTACTAATCATCTGTGTATTCTGATATTTCTGTTATTTTGTCAACATGTCATTATAAGTAAATAAATTTTAAATCCTCTGAATCCTTTAAATCTTTATGTGGGCGTAGGTATCATTATCATCATCTTTATGTGGACGTAGGTATCATCATCATCGTCTTTATGTGTACGTAGGTATCATCATCATCGTCTTTATGTGGACGTAGGTATTCTTTATGTGGGTGTAGGTATCATCATCTTTATGTGGATGTAGGTATCATCATCGTCTTTATGTGGGGGTAGATATCATCATCATCATCTTTATGTGAATGCCAGTATTGATTAACGTGGACAGCGTCACCGTGTAGGAGCACAAGCTAATGATTGCTACACTGTAGCTACACTGTAGATCCAGTGATAGACGTAATGTTTTTAACGTAGACATATTGGAGTCGTCGTTCGATGAAAATATTCTACACCGCCGTCCTTCAAATGTGCCCGCAAACAAGTACTGCTAAGTTTTGTTACAATAAAACATTGTTCTGTCATTTTGTTAACTTGCTTTCGACCGAATTACATGTCGTGGTAAGGTATTCGTGTTATGCTACATAATCCAATCCTACATAAATACACAGCACACACAGTATGTGTTTATGATAGAATGTTAGGATACAATAAAACCGCATTCCCAGTGGAAGGGAAATTCTCTTCAATCTGCTGCTTTGTGCAGTGTGTCCACCCGCTGATAACCAGAGTGTGACCTGTAATAACACGAACATTCTATCCTCATCCCTCCCCTTTGAACCCTCTATTCCTCACCACATCCCCGCTGGCCCTCTTATGGACCATTCAGCTTTTTTAGTCCCTTTATCCGGTCTTATAACAGGCTCTAGGCCCTTCCTATAGGCATCCCTCGGCACAACTTGTACTTCTTCGGTAAATTCTGAGTCCCCTTCTCTTCCCTACCCTCTCCCAAAAGCCCCCTCCCCAGCCACTTCCCTCGCTCTAAGCGAGTTATCGGGCTTGCGGTGCCTGGATGATCCTCAAAGGTCAAGCTTCATGGCAACGGCAGCACAGCGTGCTGTTACACCGAGCGGTCGAGCGGCCAAGATACTAGAGCTGGGGGACGGAGATTGGTGGCTGAGTGTAATGGGAGTGGGGTGGGAAGTTAAGGTGGTTATGGCTTGGATGTGGTGGACGTAGAGGGGAATATCAGTGTCGTGTAGGTAAAGATTGTAAGGGCAGTACAGTGGTATGTGCAGTGTGTACTGACGGTGCAGTGGTATGTGCAGTGTGTACTGACAGTGCAGTGGTATGTGCAGTGTGTACTGACAGTGCAGTGGTATGTGCAGTGTGTACTGACAGTGCAGTGGTATGTGTAGTGTGTACTGACAGTGCAGTGGTATGTGTAGTGTGTACTGACAGTGTAGTGAAATGTGCAGTTGTACTGAAAGTGAAGGGGTATGTGCAGTTGTACTGACAGCGAAGGGGTATGGGATCACACGGCTATTCAGTAACAATATACTCATCAATAAACACGGACCTCAGGATGTTGATATTTTCAGTATGTTTTTGTGATCCAATCTTCATTTCCTTCCATTCGATTCTTCCATTATTCAATGAAAGAATATCCCGGAGGTGGGTTAGTAAATGATCGTTCAATGTTTCTGGTTATCTGGGCGATGTGTACCTATCATCAATATATCAAGAGGGAAACTTCCTATTAAGTCAGTCAGCGAGAATAACTGACAATGGTGGATTATAAATCCTTGGTACTAATAGTGCATGAAATGAGACAATGGGTTAGAGGATGCACCAGCTGTCCATAGAGCCAGGAACTCGCACTATCTAAAAAGAGGATGAATCTCAAGCCGTCAACGGAGCGATGGGTACCATGATGGTACATAGAAGTTGTATGGTCAAAACAAATTAATATCTGCAGTGAGACATGACTTCACAAAAACTCTTAGCGCCACCTGGAAGGAAGTGATTGCTCTTGGTAAACAGCGTTGTACCAATACGCGTTACCCAAATATTGGTCCAAAATAAAAGTGTTAGTCATGCATGGGATCTGAGTTGAAAATTGAATTTATTTTTCAGTCGCACTTTAATTCACCGCAAGTTTCAGTTTTCTATATTGTCAAGTTTGCAATTCTTGTGTTTCTCTGACGTCACAGCCTCAACGCTCCTAGCGTCATCTGACGGCAAAAGTCTGAGTTGTTGACCAGACAGTTTAAGTCTGTTCTATGAACAGGCTCTTGTACATACAATAATATGTAAATATTTGACTTATTGTAGTAAATGTATATTTTGTATTCCCCTTGTATGACATTCTTTGTTCTGGCCTTTGTCCTGTATTTCCATTTGTCTCTTTTCCTCCTCACGTCTTAGTTTGGACTTGCCTTCATTAACTCTTCTCGCCTCCTGATTGAGTTCGCTTAGTAATTGACTGGCTCACAGAGCCATGCAACTGACTGGCTCACAGAGCCATGCAATTGACCGGCTCACAGAGCCATCCAATTGACTGGCTGTAAAGTAATTTTCGTGCAATGTAATTTTAGGTCTACACTATTCTGATTGTGTGAAAGGGAGCGTGGTATTTTGAGTCGATGCTATGACGTCCGACCAATAAAGTCAGAGCATTGTGGGTGCCTTGTGTATGATTGGGTAATTCAAAGTCGGGTCATGAACCAGAGGGGCAACAGCGAACGCGGGGAGGCACTGCGTAAGGAGTAGAGGGAACTTCAAGACCGACACTGAGGCAGTGCGGTCACGCGGCCGCTGGGCCCTCGGCCAGGGCCAGTCGCAGTACCTTGTCACCTGTAAAATCCTCGAGTGCATCACCTTCAAGAGGGACCGTGACTTCAGCCGTGGAGGGTAAAGACCATACACATCCAACGTCAAGGCGCAACGGGAGGAGAGCTGCAACCATTACGTATTCATCTGCTGCAAGTCTGCAAGTGCAGCACGCCTGTCACCGATATCAATCTGCGAGGGCATCATCGTCAAGGGGAGACGTGACGACAGCTGTGGGGGCAGAGACCCTACGCATCTAGCGCAGGGGCTCAGCGGCGGGGAGCTGCAATTGTGACGCGTACATCCGCTGCAAAGCTGCAAACGCAGTTCGCCTGACACCTGTATCGGTCTACGGGGCCTTTACTTCAAGGGCGGGGAGCGACGCCATGGTGATTCTTACTATGAGGCGTGGCGGATCGTCAAGAGCTTCGGACGGCAGCTGTGGGGGTACCTTCGTTATTGCGTAGCTAGCTCATAACTGTGTTAATTTGTTCCGAACGGTGCCACGTAGGTCTAGAGAGGTGTAGGAATTCCGTCAGGGCGGCACCCCTTTCTCTCGTTATAACTGGTCAGGTTTCCCGGCGATTGTGTAAAACCGGTGCAGTGTTGTGCGGAAGGCCCGGAACGTTTTTATCGGTGTTCAATTAGGTTATTTCGAACAAAATTGAGTTCATGAGTTTCTAAATATTTATTATAAACCAGAGTGAAGTGTCCTTACCCACGCAGTCAATTAAATAAAAAACCTGTATGTCTTTCCTGTCTCCTGCTATTCGCCTTCACCCTCCTTCGCTTTCACTGTTCCTCTCTCCTTTATCATCTTAAATCTGCGTTTCCTTACAGGCCTCTGCCCGAGCAACGGCGCCCTTGGACCACTTGCAACGTATCCCAACGTGCAACTGCATGGTCTTAATTTCTATCTTCAACTATACCCATAATGTTTTCTTTTGCCTTATCATGAATTGACTGTATGCGTGTCACTCTGGGGTGAGTAACCCAATAGTAAATCCAGTGCTGCCCTTGTGAAAAAAAATCTTTGGATGACTTAAACGCCAGACAGTGAAGTGCAAAAGTGTTGGACTAGGCTCATCCGCCGCATTCGTTTGAGTTTTTTTATGACGAATCCCCGTGCAATCAATTAGTGGCAGTGCAACTCACATAAACAATTGAGTGCAAATCGTTGTCCGGAGGTCAATTTTTGCGGTGCATTGATAAAAGCTGCGATGGATGAATCTATTTTTTCAATTCACCGTCGTGCAACTGAGAATTACGCTTTTATTATTGACAGACAGTGTTGTCAGTGTTGTCTTTAGTGTTGTCAGTGTTGTCTTCTAACAGCGTTGAGTTTCTTCCACTCTCCGCGCGTTAACGACGAGTGTGTGAATTATGCGGGAACGGTTACAATGAGAGCTCTAGCTATGCAGCAACTGACCCAGTGTTAGTCATACTACAGTGTCGGGCCCCGGTAACCCAGTGTTAGTCATATTACAGTGTCGGGCCCCGGTCGGGATAGAACTAATTACCCGTCAGTGTGTATTGGTGAGCCCGTTTAATTACAATGGGAAAGTTTAATTTCAATATGCCACCTTTAGTAGTTGGATTTTTTTTTCGGGAGATATTTGTGTAAGGGAAGTCGTGGTAATTGTCTGAGAAAGGCCTCATCGAGCGAACTATTAATTTATGAACTGACCCAGTCAGTCCGTGTACTGTGTCCGGAGGCTGTAAATAAATAGTTTCGTTTATTACCTGTTGCTCTACCCCTTTTGATTACAAAGTGGAACTTCTATTTTGACATTCCGTGCTCAGTGGCGGTCAAAGTCTCCTTTCTATTCTGTGTTGCTTCATCAAGATCTTATGAGACTGAATTTGCGGGGACGAAATAAGGAGAATGTTTCGTTTTCGTGCACCTCCATACATAGTTAAATTCCCATCTGGTGAATACTGTCCACTAAATATTCAATTTGCAATTTACCATATGCCCTTTTTTATGTTTCGTTGAACATCTGTTGGGCAGATATTTGGGTATAATTCTGGCTTTAAGCTTGGGCGGACCTTTAATTCATAAGTAAATTCCTAACTGCGTTATTTCGATCTACGTGAAATTTTACCTAACAAACTCCTGTTTTAAAAGGCCATGTCCTGTGCAGTGCAGTTTGTTCCAGTGTTTCTTGCCTCATGCTCGTGTCTGGTAACACCATACCATGTTTTACTGATCTAGTGTCAGTCATTGTACTGCTGTATTCATAGTCTGTGTATAGCTATAAGAATTACACGATTTGTCTAATGGCGATTGTGCTAGTTAAGTGTGAGCATTCAACGTTAAATATTGTACCAACGACGACCGTGTAAGTTATGTGTGACCTGTTGCGTTGATAAATTTATAAATTCCTGAACTGACATAATGTAAGTCATTGTCCCGTGTCAAATTGGCAGCTTATGTAGAACTAATTTACGAATTTCGGTTTTTGTACCGTTTTTTAAGTACATTACTTTGATGTGAGTGTATACTTCCTACTAACAATTTTTTTATTTTTATTCAGTTATCTTCGTGTTTGCTAATTTGCAGCTAACCAATTTCCAGTCCAAAATGCCATGTCCTTTACCTTGTTTACTGTGTTATTTGCACCATGTTCGTATTATAAAATTTTCCCCTTCGTGTACCATACAAAAGGCAGCAGCAACTCATTTTCTACCACGTGACCATATATCCTGTGAGGTCAGTCAAATTTCAACGTCACAGCGAACCCTTTGCCTGGGAGCGGGGCACTTATCAGTAACCCAGCTAACGACTTTTTCCATTGTCTGCAGGGTAGACAGAATGTGAGCCTCCCTGCTACGATCATCCAGTAATTTCCCCCCATGTGTGCGGATCTGATAACACCGTTAGGCTTGAGCACCGTCCCAGGGAACCTTCCACCGTTAAAAAATGATGTGCCAGCACTTTGGTCCAACGCTTGAAGGGGTTCACTGTGTTAACAAATATTCCCCTCTCACGACCAAAGAGCCTGTGAGGCCAACGGATTTTTCCAACCTTATCAACTCATCGTAAAGTGACTCTTTGTTTGTCCTTAGTAACAGCGTAGGCCTAAAGACCAAGCGGCCCCTTCCACAGTGCCATCAGTCAACCGTCAACGACCCGTTTTCAGAGCGCCGCTCTAGTTACGGTAGCGCAGCAGTAATTAGTTACAAAGCAGTGCCACCTGGCCACCGTTAACCCGCGCCCGTGCTGGGGCGTCGCTCAAAGTACTGTATCTAGCGACCCAGTTAGTTCCAGCGCGGTTCCATCACGGAAGTGCAGGAGGGTCCCAGCTGTTAGAAAACGGACCCGAGTACAAAACAAAGAAAACGATACCCTCTTTTGGAGTGAACTATCCCAAGTCGAGACAGGGGCGCCGCAGCCGCAGATGAAGCGATCCTGTGCATCGTTACCATGGAATAATAATCAGAGTAAGCTTACCTGAGTCGTGTTTTATGTTGCGTGTAAATTACTTTTAAGTTTTCATACAATAACATCACAAAACTATCCATGATCCAAAACATTCCGTTGCTCTCATAGACAGAAAAAGTGCTGTAACCATAGAGTCTTGGGATATGCCAAGCAGCATGATTTGAGCGCCCTCAGCAGTCGATATCAAACATAATCATGTTGTAACATTGGTTCAAGTTTTTTCCTACAATGAACCCTAAGTGTGGTCAACTTCCATAGGTCTATGTTGAAAGCAGACCGCACAGTGAGAATTAATTGTTTTTTTTCTTGACGACACCAAAAAATTACATACCACAATAATTACGATTTTTAGGTACGCCACAATAATTACGATGTAAGACCTGTCGAAATTTCAACCTTGCCTCATTTTTTATGTAGGATGTTTTAATACAATATGACGGTTTGTTCACGTAGTAACCAAAAGGGAAAGGGAAGGGGGGGAAATTAACATGACCAACGAGCCCTAAGTGTGTTTTAAACGCCTTCCCAGCGGCCTGCATGATAATTTTAGGGGGCTGAGTTTCATAATATTCCTTTTTTGTTGTTGTTTGACGCAAGTGCCCGTGTGAATCTAGACCAGAGTTCAACGAAACTTTTCTGTGTACGAATTGACCTCATTGGTGGTTTCATGATGCATGACTCTTATCATAAGGCATCTCACGGAAGGTCATGTATTCCTAAATGGGTTATGTGGTGGCGTCCGGCCGATAACTCTCCAGAGCAGAGGGTGTTGCAATGATTTATACTGTGTGTGATGTTTTATTTTTGTGTGTTGTGTTCACGGTCCGCTGAACTACGAACTATGTCGAGTTTTCAGGGCAGGAGTGATCTTACGATAAGAGACTTGCTGCATACTTGTTCACTTTGGAGCAAAGTGGCTATGGGTGTCGGATGGACGGCACAAAATACTGGTCAGTGGTCAATGGCATGAGGTGGAACGATGTTTGTGTTGTGTGCTGAGTTCACGGTCATTCAGTCACGTATCTCAAGTCAAGTTTTCAAGGCACGCGTGGTCTTAAAATAAGAGTCACGTTGCAACTTGTTTAGTTTTGACAGAGTGGCTAAGGCGTTGAATTGACAACCCAGAATTGGCTCGTGATGAATGACATGAGGTGAACCAACGTTATTTGTAAAGCTCACTGAGGAGCTCCGAGTTCGACAAGGTGGATGTGTTCACGTTTTAGCCTCAAAGACCGAACTGGGGTAACTTGGTTGAATGGGAGGCAACCGTTTTGGTAGCACATTCACACGCTAATATGCGTGAAAAACACCAATTGGCACTTGAAAAATGAGGCAACGATAGCACACCATACTGGAGAGAGGACGAAACACACCAACGAGAGCATCCAGGTCACGGTTAAACGTGAGATGGCGAGTGGAACACATTTGCATGTAACCGAGGCCAGAGGATGGGAGTCAACGTACTGTGAATGCGGACGGCTGCTGAATCAACCGGTAGGGTGAGCTCCGCGGAGAAAGGCACTGTTTAATTTAAGAGTAGGTAGAAACGAGGAGCAGGGGACCGCGAAGGGTCAGAAGGTCAGGGTAGGAAGGACAGCGCAGGAAGGTGAGGGGAAGAACTTAAGGATTTAAGGAGAAAATGTATGTGTTGCAATAAGACCAATAAGATCAAAGCCTTGTGGGTGCTTTGTGTGAGGGGCGACAGCTAACGCCGGGGGGCACTGCGTAAGGAGTAGAGGTAACTTCAAGACCGACACTGAGGCAGTGAGGTCAAGCGGCTGCTGGGGCCCTCGGCCAAGGCCTGGTGCGGCTAAGGCGGTGGCAGTGGGAGGGGGGAAGACTTTACACATCCAGAGGCAGGGCGCAACGGGATGGGAGCTGCAACCATTACGTATTCATCCGCTGCAACTCTGCAAGTGAAATACACCTGTCACCGATATCAATCTGCGAGAGCATCGTCAAGGGGAGACGTGACGACAGCTGTGGGGGCAAAGACCCTACGCATCCAGTGCCGGGGCTCAACGGGGGGAGATGCAATTGTGACGCGTACATCCGCTGCAAAGCTGCAACGACGCCGTGGAGATTCTTCGTATTAGGCGTGGTGTATCGTCAAGAGCTTCGGACGGAAGTTGTGAGACTACCTTCGGTATTGCGTAGCTGGCTCATAACTGTGTTAATTAGTTTCGAACGGTGCCTCGTAGGTCTAGAGAGATGTGGAAATTCCGTCAGGGCGGCACCCCTTTCTTTCGTTATAACTGGTCAGGTTTCCCGGCGATTGTGTTGTGTTTAGGGCTCGGACCATTTTTTTCGGTGTTCAATTATGTTGTTTCTATCAAAACTGTGTTCATGAGTTCCTATATATATATTATAAGCAAGAGTCATTCCATTGACTGGCTTACAGAGTCATGCAATTGACTAGCTCACAGAGTCATGCATGCAATAGACTGGCTCACAGAGCAATGCAATTGACTAGCTCACAGAGCCATGCAATTGACTGGCTCACAGAGCCATACAATTAACTGGCTCACAGAGTCACGCAATTAACTGGCTCACAGAGCCATACAGTTAACTGGCTCACAGTCATGCAATTGACTAGCTCACAGAGCCATGCAAATGACTGGCTCATAGAGCTATACAATTAACTGGCTCACAGAGTCATGCAATTGACTAGCTCACAGAGCCATGCAATTGACTGGCTCACAGAGCCATACAATTAACTGGCTCACAGAGCCATGCAATTAGCTTGCTCACCGAGCCGTACAATTAACTGGCTCACAGAGTCATGCAATTAACGTGCTCACAGAGTCATGCAATTAACTGTCTCACAGAGTCATGCAATTAACTGGCTCACAGAGTCATGCAATTAACTGGCTCACAGAGTCATGCAATTAACTGGCTCACAAAGCCATTTATTGCCAGTTAATTGGTTTGGATTGTGTCTAGCAAGTTAATTACTCAAAGAGCAATGCATTTCAATTGGCGCTAGAGGCGGCCAAAGGCAATGAACTGTTCAGCGACACGTCGATTTATGAGGTATTAAAGGTAGATAATGGACAGGTTCTTATGTGAAGTGAATACGTGGCCGTCCTTAGAGACATTAGTACGTGTAGTGTATACATGATGAGACCTTCCTTGCATCAGGGCTATTGGCAAACGTGAAAAACACGCGATGGAGGAAATAAGCATACGAATTAAACACAAGTGTTGATTCGATTATTTCCATTAAGTGGTAATTGATTACATGTGAAACGCATCTTTGTATTTAGCTACAAATTAGAGATGCTTGCAGAGAGGGCTTAAGCAAATAAAGGTAGCTAAAGGAAACGACTATCAAAAAAAAATTCGTTGTGATGACTGACCGTCCATCATTTCACCATTCTGCACATGAATATCTCCCTCCAGCGTACGAGCCGTGCATACGTTGGTGCGATATCTGCACTTCATATCAGCCTTCTCAATACGTTTTTATTGAATAATTTTATAACAAGTTGAACCCCACTCAGACAGTTATCCGGTGTCCTATTCGTTGATGTTATTCCTGATGTTAGTAAAACAACGTGAACTTGCGACAAACTTTTTTTCGGTTTTAAAAGTGCATCCGAGTTTGGTATTTTGAATTATTCTCCAGCCCTTAGCGGACTGTCATCAGAAAGACTGACCGCCATTTACCATGCGTCCATCTAAAGGGACCTCGAATCAGAACGCCCTTCTTTATTGTGTATTTGCTGTACAAGGCACTTCGGTAAACAGCGTTAGAAACACAAAGCATCTGAAATGGATGAGTCCCGTTTAATAACTCGTATATTGATCTTCATATGGAATCCTGTTACCGTTTGTAATAAAAAATATGTTGTATCATGGCTACGGACATGAGCTGGGCAAGATCTGCCTCATTTCAAAAGAATGGCTCGTGCTTCTTCATTGCCAGTGAATTCTGATCAAAAGTCGAGCTAAAAAAAGCACAACAACCCTATCCGTTTACATTTTTGAATTCATACTCGGTATCGGTTGAGCTATAAAATAGGCCCCTTATAATGCTAATTTAACCTGTTGTTGTCCCACATGGCAGCTCAATCGATTAAATACCCGGTGACAATCCGACAGTGAAATTGAACTAGGTGAGTGCGTCAGTATTATAGACTTTTGGACTTAGTTTGAGTATTTCAGTTCTGTCAATTGCTGAATTATTTCATTTTTTGCCCGTCCTTTCTTCGTGCAAAATGTTGTCTTGCAATTAGATGGGGAGAATTTGGATAGTCATCGCCGGCTTAGCCGTGTTTGCAGTTTATTCGATTATGTGATTCACTTCATTTCATCTCAAACTTGCCTTGTTCTGGCGGTGAAGTCAAAACCCTGGGCAAGGCTTCGCGCCCAAACTCCTGAGCTCACTGCACCGTTGCACTGAACGACTCCCAAACTCCTAAGCGCACTGCACTGTTGCACTGAACGACTCTCATACTCCTGAGAGCACTGCACCATTGCACTGAACGACTTCCAAACTCCTAAGCGCACTGCACCATTGCACTGAACGACTCCCAAACTCCTAAGCGCACTGCACTGTTGCACTGAACGACTCTCATACTCCTGAGAGCACTGCACCATTGCACTGTACGACTTCCAAACTCCTAAGCGCACTGCACCGTTGCACTGAACGACTCCCAAACTCCTAAGCGCACTGCACCGTTGCACTAAATGACTCCCAAACTCCTAAGCGCACTGCACTGTTGCACTGAACGACTCCCATACTCCTAAGCGCACTGCACCATTGCACTGAACGACTCCCAAACTACTAAGCGCACTGCACCGTTGCACTGAACGACTCCCAAACTCCTAAGCGCACTGCACTGTTGCACTGAACGACTCCCATACTCCTAAGCGCACTGCAGTGTTGCACTGAACAACTCCCATACTCTTAAGCGCACTGCACTGCTGCACTGAATGACTCCCAAACTCCTAAGCGCATCGCACCGTTGCACTGAACGACTCCTAAACTCCTAAGCGCATTGTACCGTTGCCCTGAACGACTCCCATACTCCTAAGCGCACTGCACCGTTGCACTGAACGACTCCTTAACTCCTAAGCGCACTGCACCGTTGCACTGAACGACTCCCATACTCCTAAGCACACTGCACCGTTGCACTGAACGACTCCTAAACTCCTAAGCGCACTGCACCGTTGCACTGAACGACTCCCAAACTCCTGAGCGCATTGCACCGTTGCACTGAACGACTCTCAAACTCCTAGGCGCACTGCACTGTTGCACTGAACGACTTCCATACCTCAACTTTTGGCTCCTCTGTTGACGGATACAGCCTCTTTCATAAGCTCATTTTCCCTTGTCAAAGAACCTGGCCAGGATAGAATGGGAATATAAAATCTCAATATATTTTTTTCGTGTCCCCGACTATTCGGCTTTGATGGAGTCGTGTTTTGCAGAGGAAGGAAAAAATAAAATTTCAAGCGTCTTTGCAATGCTGAAGGAATTTGAAGGAAAATAAGATTCTCGGCAGACCGTGCCATGGGGGGTAAAAAGGTGTATGAGAAATATGCTAAACATTTCGAATAAAATCTATTGCAGAACGATACCAGAATCAGTCACGAAGCAGGGGTCGATACAGAAACAAATTCATGATTAATGTGATGAGCGGTTTGTGCAATATTTCTTAAAATATTATTTATTCGTCTACTGTTCGTTGTGCGAAAGTGTTTGAAGTGACGCGCTCTCCTCCAAAAATATTCTTATTTGCGCTCAAACGTTATTCTGTGAAAAAATAAATTAAGTGAATTGAAAATCGGAAGGATTGTTTATTCCTACTC
>SDVV010007125.1:0-17976 GCA_016164225.1 Gammarus roeselii
TTAGCCAAAGCACAAGCAGCGTCAGTAAGGTGCTCATCACACGCATGCGTTAGCCAGAGCAGAAGCAACGTCAGTAGGGTCCTCATCACACGCATGCGTTAGCCAGAGCACAAGCAGCGTCAGTAAGGGGCTCATCACCCGCATGCGTTAGCCAGAGCACATGCAGCGTCAGTAAGGTGCTCATCACACGGCATTCCTTGGTCTGGGAAGTAGTAGCTAGAGTGAGGTGCTTGTCACACTGCAGGCGTTGGTCAGTGAAGTAGCGGCGTGAATAAGGTGCTCGACCTACGGAGGCCCCTGGCCAGGGCAGCAGTAGCAGAGCCAGTTAAGTAATCACCACCAGGTATCGTTTCCAGAGAAGGAAATGTCAGATAGGTGCTCGTCACAAGGCAGACATTGACCGAGGTAACAATAACGTCAGCAGGCTGCTCATCAGGGAGCAGTCCTTGGCCCAAACAGCAGCGGCAGTAAGGTGTTATTCACACGGAAGCCATGTACAAGGCAGCAGCCGTAGCAGTGATATGCTCGCCACACGGGAGTCGTAGCCTGAGCAGCAGTGGCATAAGTTACGTTCTCATACGGCAGCCCATGGAAAGAGCAGTGGCAGCAGTAAAGATCCCGTCACACAGAAGCCTTTGCCAGAGCAGCAGCAGCGTCAGTGAAGTCTCCGCACAATGTAGCGCATAACCAGGACAACCGCAGCAACATCAGTAAGGGACTCGCTAAAAGGTAGCTCGTGTCTAGAGCAGCGGCAGCAACGTCAGTAAGGTGCTCGCTAAAAAGTAGCTCGTGTCTAGAGCAGCAGCAGCAACGTCAGTAAGGTGCTCGCTAAAATGTAGCTCCTGTCTAGGGCAGCAGCAATGTCAGTGAAGTGCTCGTCACACGGAAGCCTTGACCAAAGTAGCAGCGTCAGTCCAGTGCGCGTCAAGCGGAAGCCTCGGTCAAGTCAACAGCGTCAGTGAGATGTTCGTCACAGGAAAACTTCGGACAGGACAGCCGCTTCAGTAAAGTGCACGTCAAACGAAGCCTTGTCCAAAACAGCAGCGTCCGTACACAAGGTGCTCGTTGCACTACCGCCTTGGCCAAGGCAGCAGCGTCAGTGTCACACGGAAGCCCTGACCTAGCGGCAGCAATTGTACGATGTTTGTCAGACGGTAGCCTTGGCCAAGACAGCAGCGTCGGCAAAGTGCTTGTCACTCGGCTGTCTTGACCAAGGCAGCAGCGTCAGTAAGGGGGTCGCCACAAGGAACCCATCACGCGCGTCATCGCTGTCAAGGCGACGCCCAGTAACAGAGCGTCGCTGTGGCCGTTTCCACGCCAATGAGGCAAAACCTCCATTACCGAGCATTGAGGTTGGATGTAATTGGAAGCTTTCAACGAAAAGATGCTGCGCAAACATGTGTCCTCACCTACTGTTTTCTATTTGTATTAACAAAACTCTCAATTTGTTGATGAAAAAACGCTCTTGTTAGTAATTGAAAAAAAAAAAAAAAAAAACTCTAATTTCTTTCGCCCGTTAAGGCTCTACAGTTCCCCACAAATCTAATTATTATCCCTAATAAGCTAACCTGCTTACCCGAACGGCACAGTTTCAACGTTTTGTTACATATTATCACTCATGATAAAATTACCTGCTTCGTCTGAACTGCGAAATTTGAAGGAATTACAATTTTTTTCCATCAATGTAATCGATCGAGGATTTGGTTCAATAATGAACCGAGCATGAGTTTCATTTCCAGGTATAGTGCAATGCAACTCATCAGTCATGTAGGAATAGCACTGCTACAATTGTTTCATCAGCGTATGCTTCTTGGCTGAATGATAGATTACTATTGATATAATGATGATAATGGGGAAGTCTGATAACGTTCTAGCCACAGAACACCGCCGTTATACTATAAAATGCTGGAAGCGGGTCGCTTATAAAGTCCACTCAAACTCCAACTAAAATATATATATAAACGTCTAAACTCATCTTGGGTGGCAATTACCTAGTAACGCATTGACCAGTTACCAGGCGGTCGACGGGCTCGATCGTATGGAAAATGAAATCAAAATCAATGGGTGTGTTCATGCTTCTAGCAGGCTGCTGACGAGCACGTCTCAATGCCACACAAAGGTCACGGACTCTTTTTCGTTACAGCTCACACTAAGTCTGCACAACTGATCTTCAAAGGTGTTCGAATTATCCCAAAATCGAAGCCCTGAACCCTTAACTTGCACATACTTGACTTATATACATGTAGATCAAGAATTTAGATCCTATTTTGGATCTAATCCAAGAAAAATGCATGAATGTGTTCGAAAATTACATTTTTATTCATAAGCAAAATATCTTAACTATGGTAGTGCTTGAATTGAGGATTTATTCATACTGTATGTTCAGAGGAGGACAGGCGGTACTTTTAAATTACCGACTGTCCTGCCGGTGGCGGTAGTGCCGATAAAAATACCCGACGGTACCGGAAACACTTGAAAGAAAGGCCGGTAGGGTACGTGTGTACTTGCTGGCGGTATTTTATTTCATTCTGATTTTTGAAAAACAAAATTTCCGTTTAAAAAAAAATCACAATGTATAAAGTTGTAGTGTATTGACAGCAGGAATGGTGATCCGATCAGACACACCCACATGCTCCATCTGCTGCTCCAAACGAACAATGAGTGAAGTAAATAATTAAAGTGATTGCCTCATTAAAAACCCATTGAATTATCGATCGAGGTTTATTGATACTCAACGTCACAGTCACTAGGGCAGTCTCCTCTGCAAGTGAAGCGAAATACACGATAGAGCTGATGAGTTAGTTAACATATATTGAAGCGAGTTGCGTCGAGGGTTCACATGCAATCTGTACTCTCTTTAAATCGATGACTTCTTAAAAGTGTTGACTAATACAATGCAGTTGCATTTTTTGACATGAATAAATAAAATTTAATTTATTTTGCAATATGTGTTCGTTACAAATGCACAAAGTTACCAATCTGGAGTCCATAAAAATAATAATGATCCTTATGTGCAACAGTATAGCAAATTTTTAGACGGTATTTGATTTTGGGTGAAGACCTTGATTGGGCTTGTTGGTGTTAGTACGTAAAGGGTCGTAAATAATCACATTTTGGTAATGCAGAACGGGACGAGATCCCCGATTTGCTCGGGTCTAGTAGAACCACTTAGCATTTGCCCAAAGACGGTTCCAGTAGAACCCCTTAGCATTAGCCCAAAGACGGTTCTAGTAGAACCACTTAGCATTAGCCCAAGGACAGTTCTAGTAGAACCACTTAGCATTAGCCCAAAGACGGTTTTAGTAGAACCACTTAGCATTAGCCCAAGGACAGTTCTAGCAGAACCACTTAGCATTAGCCCAAAGAATGGGTCGTGATCACTCGACTATAAAAGCATTAGTCGAGGCTGGTAAAAGGGGAGCATTTACCTGTCAAAGTCTCATTTGGGAACCCATTCTTCGTAGGATTTGTGTCGACTAAAGGTTGTGATGGCAAGAAAGTCTCATCCCCACAGAAGACTGATTTGTGCCGACTAAAGGCTGTGATGGTAAGAAAGTCTCATCCCCACAGAAGACTGATTTGTGTCGACTAAAGGTTGTGATGGTAAGAAAGTCTCATCCCCAAAGAAGACTGATTTGTGCCGACTAAAGGTTGTGATGGTGAGGAAGTCTCATCCCCTCAGAAGACTGATTTGTACCGACTAAAGGTTGTGATGGTAAGAAAGTCTCATCCCCACAGAAGACTGATTTGTGTCGACTAAAGGTTGTGATGGTAAGAAAGTCTCATCCCCCAGAAGACTGATTTGTGCCGACTAAAGGTTGTGATGGTAAGAAAGTCTCGTCCCCACAGAAGACTGATTTGTGTTGACGTAAGGTTGTGATGGTAAGAAAGTCTCATCCCCACAGAAGACTGATTTGTGTCGACTAAAGGTTGTGATGGTAAGAAAGTCTCATCCCCCAAAAGACTGATTTGTGCCGACTAAAGGTTGTGATGGTGAGGAAGTCTCATCTCTCAAGAAGACTGAATCGTGAGATGCCCCTTGGTGGTCCACACTAAGCTCATAAGTTCATGTTCGTTCTTCCTTGGAAAAATCATCCCTCTATAGAATCGATATTCATTAAGTACGATACACAGACTATACATACGAGCAGATAATACACTATCAGGTATCTGAACCAACATTTCTCCCTACTTTTGTTAATGGATGACTGTGAAGACTTTTTGCCGAGTTTTGGGCATCAGTTAAGTAACTGGAAGGGGAGCGATCAGAATCGAAGGAAGTGTGGCACCTCGCAAGGTGCTGACTAAGCAATTTCCACACTCGGCTAATCAGATTCCAGGTAAATATAGAGACCATTGCACCATTGCCATGCATCTCAGGCTAGCAGCTAATTGTGCATCCGTATTTCAAACATTTCGGGCATCGAGTTCCGGCGGTCAGGCTTGCAGCTAATCGAGTTGAATTATATCCCTTCATTAGACTGTTAATAGGCCTCTCAACACTCGGGCTCTGCTTAGGACTGAGTCGTCGAAAGGACATTACTAGCAGCGTTGACGGTCAGAACATTACTAGCAATGTTGACGGTAAGGACATTACTAGCAACGTTGACAGATAGGACATTACTAGCAACGTTGACGGTAAAATAATTACTAGCAACGTTGACGGTAAGGACATTACTGGCAACAATGACAGATAGGACATTACTAGCGACGTTGATGGTAAGAACATTACTAGTAACGTTGCCGGTAGGGACATTACTACCAGCTTTGACGGTAAGAACATTACTAGCAACGTTGACGGCAAGAACATTACTAGCAACGTTGACGGTAAGGACATTACTAGCAACTTTGACGGCACGAACATTACTAGCAACGTTGACGGTTAGAACATTACTAGCAACGTTGACGGTAAGGACATTACTATTAACGTTGTCGGTAAGGACATTACTGCAACGTTGACGGTAAGGACACTAATAGCAACATTGACGGTAAGGACATTACAAGCAACATTAACAGTAAGTACATTACTAGCAGCGTTGACGGTAAGAACATTACTAGCAACGTTGACGGTAAGGACATTACTAGCAATGTTGAGATAGAACATAATCAAAAACGTTGACAGTAAGAACATTACTAGCAACGTTGACAGATAGGACATTACTAGCAACGTTGACGGTAAGAACATTACTAGCAACGTTGACGGTAAGGACATTACTAGTAACAATGACAGATAGGACATTACTAGCAACGTTGACGGTAAGAACATTACAAGCAACGTTCACGGTAAGGACATTACTAGCAGCTTTGACGGTAAAACATTACTAGCAACTTTGACGGTAATAACATTACTAGCAACGTTGACGGTTAGAACATTACTAGCAACGTTGACAGATAGGACGTTACTAGCAACGTTGACGGTAAGAACTAGCAACGTTGACGGTAAGGACATCACTAGCAACGTTGAAAGATAGGACATTAGTAGCAACGTTGACGGTAAGAACATTACTCGCAACATTTACGGTAAGGACATCACTAGCAACTTTGACGGTAAGAACATTACTAGCAACGTTGACGGTAAGAACATTACTAGTAACGTTGACAGATGGGAAATTACTAGCAACGTTGACGGTAAGAACATTACTAGCAACGTTGACGGTAAGAACATTACTAGCAACGTTGACAGATAGGACATTACTAGCAACGTTGACGGTACGAACATTACTAGCAACGTTGACGGTAAGGACATTACTAGCCACTTTGACGGTAAGGACATTACTAGCAACGTTGACGGTAAGGACATTACTATCAACGTTGACTGCAAAGACATTACTAGCAACGTTGACTGTAAGGTCATTACTAGCAACGTTGCCGGCAAGAACATTACCAGCAATGTGGACGGTAAGGACATTACTAGAAACGTGGAAGGTAAGTACATTACTATTAACGTTGAAGGTGAAGACATTGCTAGCAACGTTGACGATAAGGACATTCCGGGCAACGTTGACGGTAAGGACATTACGATCAACGTTGACGGTAAGGACAATAATAGTCATGTTGACGGTAAGGACATTCCCAGCAACGTTGACGGTAATGACATTACTAGTGACGTTGACGGTAAGGACATTACTAGCAACGTTGAAGGTAAGGACATTACAATTAACGTTGACGGCAAGGACATTACTAGCGACGTTGACGGTAAGGACATTCCTAGCGACGTTGACGGTATGGACATTATTAGCAATTTTGACGGCAATGACATCCTTAGCAACGTTGAAGGTAAGGGCATCACTAGCAACGTTGACGGTAAAGACATTCCTGGCAACGTTGACGGTAAGGACATTACTATCAACGTTGACGGTAAGGACATTACTAGCAACGTTGAAGGTTAGGACATTACTATTAACGTTGACGGTATAGACATTGCTAGCAACGTTGACGATAACGACATTCCTGGCAACGTTGACGGTAAGGACATTACGATCAACGTTGACGGTAAGGACAATAATAGCCATGTTGACGGTAAGGACATTCCCAGCAACGTTGACGCTAATGACATTACTAGCAACGTTGACGGTAAGGACATTACCAGCGATGTTAACGGAAAGGACATTATTAGCAATTTTGACGGTAAGGACATCCATAGCAACGTTGACGGTAAGTAAAGTACTAGCAACGTTGGTGGTAGGGACCTTACTCGTAACGTCGACGGTAAGGACATTACTAACGTTGACGGTAAGAACATTACTAGCAGCGTTGACTGTAAGGACATTACTATCAACGTTGATGGCAAAAAAAGACATAACTAGCAACGTTGACGGTAAGGAAATTACTATCAACGCTGGCGGTGAGGACAATAATAGCAACGTTGACGGAAAGGACATTACTAGCAACGTTGACGGTAAGGACATTCCTAGCGACGTTGACGGTTAGGGCATTATTGGCAATTTTGACGGTAAGGACATCCTTATCAACGTTGACGGTAAGGGCATTACTAGCAATGTTGATGGTAAAAACATTACTAGCAACGTTGACGGCAAGGACATTACTTGCAACGTTGACGGTAAGGACATTACTAGCAACGTTGACGGCAAGGACAGCGAAAGCGAGAGTGAGAAGGATGACGGCACTGGCACTTATGATAGTAATATCAGCGTAATGATGACGATGACGGCAGCGACAAGGGAATTTCATTGAAAGCAGTAATGGAAGCGTGATGATGGTGATGACAGCAATGACGGCCTTACATTGATGGCTATAATGTCAGTAATGGGTGAAAACTGCCGCAAACCAGCCAGTCAGCGAGTGCCCGTGCTACGCTATCGATTTAGCATCGACACACATTATGTTGTGACGTGTTGGAACGTGTGGTGTAGGCTAGCAGCAGTTGGTACAGGGTAATAGTGGAACTGTGCAACCTAATGAGGCTCATGAAGCAGCTCTACATAATGGACACGGCTCATAAATGTACAAACTTTAGTACACATATGACACACAGTACGTACATGGAAATTGTGGAGAGTGAAGTACATGGAACAGTGTAGAATGTTGCATAGTGACTAGTTACACAAGTCACTGCGTGCGTACAACTTTGCTTCGATTAGGTATTCGTACGAAGCAGTTCAGCGGCTGCTGGAACAGCTTGATGAAACTGTGTTGCTGGGTGCTGCCATGTGATTTTTTCATAGCTATGCAGTTGTGCATAGGTTTAGAATAACTCCACAAAGCGAATGAAGAATGTTGAATAAAGTATGCATGTTGATAAGATGTTAATAACTCTGTCGATAATACGTATCGGCCTGGGACCGGCCGTGTCGGACATCAACATGTTACCCAATCCGGCAATTGACTAATAATTTTTCTAAAGCCCATTGTCTGTTACGAGCATGATCGTATAAAGCCCATGGTCTCTTATGGGCATGACATCAGGAAGCCCATGGTCTGTCACGAGTATGATCGTAGGAAGCCCAT
The DNA here is from genome assembly GCA_016164225.1 of Gammarus roeselii. Taxonomy (NCBI): domain Eukaryota; kingdom Metazoa; phylum Arthropoda; class Malacostraca; order Amphipoda; family Gammaridae; genus Gammarus; species Gammarus roeselii. The sequence goes on from SDVV010007125.1 coordinate 7,969, forward strand.
GGTCTCTTATGGGCATGACATCACGAAGCCCATGGTCTGTCACGAGTATGATCGTAGGAAGCCCATGGTCTGCTACGAGCATGATCGTAGGAAGCCCATGGTCTGTTACGAGCATGATCCTAGAAAGCCCATGGTCTCTAATGGGCATGACAGTAGGAAACAAATTCCCTGAAGCAGAATGTCGGCCTGGTAAATACTCCGTCTTGTTCATTTTTGTGAACTAATTTGCGTCTTTTAAGTATAATTTGAGTATATCATGCACTACTATCCACATATTAGCAATCGTACGTAAGCGTCTTTGCATGCATCATAATTATCCTAGCTTCATGTGACGCCTTAAACTTAAGACAACCTCAAGTACTGTTGTCGGTGATGCAAAACATCCGTCATAATCCAGCAACAGATGTAATAATAAAATCAATTGAAAATGCAGATATACAATGACAGTATATTATATAGCTAGCATACACATGTATCATAGCACACGCCAGCAGTCTTATCAAAGTAGGAATATTAGGAACAAATCCCTTAAATACAGTATTGAACATTTCTGTGATTACAATGCGTGTGCGTAATGACAACAATTGCTGATAAAACACTCCCGATATCACCCAAAATCACGACGGTGAATGTGTTGTCCTCCGCCGCCGCACCTCGTGTCCAGACCAACTGCGGGAGGATCGTTTCACCAATAATTCGATGGCGTTTCATCATCGCAATTTGCCAATGAATACAGGATTGCTCGGATTGGAAATTTTTCCAGCGTATTGCCTTTCTAATTCAGGCCAGAGGAGCACAGGCAAATTCGAAAGGTGTCGTACCAATTCAGGCCTTGAACCTCAGTTCTGAAACTATAATACACCTTAAATTTTGGCTGACGTGATGGCGGTACCGGGCCATCAGTGTTCAGCTATTTCAGGTCAGTTGGAATGGCATGAAACATATCGATGGATGTGGTCCTGCATTGGACAGCTGTGCAGAAATCCATGAACAATTTTGAAATGACGTGCCGTGCAGTGGGTATATTCTATCGTGTGAGTATAACGCATGCAGCACAGTCCGACGTCATCGTCAAACTATTATGTGCATATCGTCGGTTATCATATGATTTCGATAAAATGCCAATGATTCAATTTTATCGTCAAAAATCATTCAGTTTCCACTGATAAACCTACTATCGACGACATCAAGTGGCGAATATCATCTTTCAGGTCGATCTTCATGTGAATTTATCCTCGAAGAAAATAGTATACGCGGACATTCGTGACGTCGATGCGACTTTAAGAACATAGATTTCCGTTGAATTTCCCGACAATAATAACCAATAACCGTTGATAGCTCCTTAGATCGATCGTTGGCAACGTCTGGACGGGAGCGGCAAGACGTTATGCGAAGGAGACAATGGGCTGATCATGAGCGGTAGTAGTAGTAGTAGTTGACCTGGGACGGGCTGAAGAGTTCATTCTAGCAGTATTACAGAATTGAATTTGTAGTACAACTAGCACAGCCTGGATGAGGTGCCCATCGTTCATGAGGTGTGGGATACTGAAGGCTCCAACGGAGGTCGTTGCCACCTTGGCGGCGATAGTCCTGACACCACATTTTCTTAGTACACGAGTGGATTGGTCTCCCAGTGTTTGTCGAGGGGGTTATCACGTTATTACGGTTAACCACAAATGGTGGTAAGCGATTCCAAATTGTTGGTATCATGATTGAGAATAAGTTTTCGGCCACTGATGTTCTAAGTGGTTTCAGCTGCAGTTTTTGTCCATTATTTATGTTCCTTTGGTTGTAGTCTCGGTCAAAAGAGAGCCTTATGGCTAGCTCTAGTAAATCCGTTTGGGTACTTGAAGATTTCTATTAACTGACCTCAAAGTCGTCTTCTTCCAAGTGATATTCCTCAGTTCCGGAATTATTTTTGTTGCTCGATGCCAAACACGTTCCATTTTATTAATATCCCTTCGCAGGTGAGGGAACCAAAATTGTACTGCAAATTCCCTTTGACGCCTGACGATTGAAGTATTTAACGGAAGCACGATGTCCCTGGACTTGTAGTGGAAGTTGCTGGATACAAAGCTAAGGACTCTATTGCCTTTTTTGTAGCTAGCTTCCACTTGTTTTATCTTTCACTTGAGAGTTTCCATGGTCTCATTGTTGGTCTACTTCAGTCATGTACTGGTCTGCTATTACGAACGCAAAATTTTTCAATATTAAAGTTTCTTTGCTAAATATCAGACCAGTCCACTAGTTTATTAAGATCGTTTGGATATTTATGATATCCTGCTCACAGTCCGTTTTGTGGCATAGCTTAGTGACGTCAGCAAATTTTGATAACTTCCCAGCGATTTCGGTGTCGAGATCATTTAAATAGATTATAAAGAGAATTGGCCTGATAACACTGCTCTGGAATATTCTTGATGTTACCGTAGCCCACTGACTTTTTCCTTGGCCGAAACAGACCTGATGCTTGCGGCATGTGAGCCAACCGTGCTACGTTTCCAGTTATGCCAAGCGCCTCCACTTTCTTAAGTAGGCGTTCATGGGGGACCTTATCGAACGACTTTAGAAAATCAAGATAAATAATGTCGACAGCTTCGGTTTCATCGTATATCTCGGTGACCTTATTGAAAAAGTCTAGTTGACTAAACAGGCAGCTAAGTTTGCTTCTGAAGCCATGTTGGGTTTTCTTGAAGAGGTGGTTTCTCTCGAGATGACATGTTATACTTGTTTTTGTCATTCTTTCCAAGGTTTTGCTGACCACAGATGTGAGATTGATTGGTCTATAGTTACCTGGCTCTTGCCTACTACCCTTCCTCAATATAGCTGTGATGTTTGCGGTCTTCCAGTCTTCTGGAATAATTCCAGTAGTCATTGACCTGATAAAGGTTTCTGTCAGTGGACACCCTATGATTTTGGAGAGGTTTCGTAACATTCTCGGATGCAGGTCATCTGGTCCTGTAGATTTGTAAATATTTAGTTTGCTGAGTTGTTCCTCTACTTCACCAACGAGAAATTTAATGCTTTCCAACGGTTGCACTTGCCGACATGTCAGTAAAGGATGATTTTTGATTGCCTGAACTATTTTGTAGAGGGCCAATGCTGTCACGAACAATACGTCTCCCATTCACATATGCATAGAATCGTTTTGTACTTTGCTTGGCCGATTTAGTGAGATTTCTTCCCTTGTTTCTCTTGGCGCTTCTTACCACTAATTTCACTCTTCTACCAGCTCGCTCATGCGCTTTTCTGACTCTGGTGTTGGATTTGTTTTGTGAACCTGATACAATGTTGGTCGGACAGCAATTACATCTTGAATTTCATTATTAAGCCAAGAGAGATTTTTTATCTCTACTTTTTTTTTTTCGCCGGGATATATCGCTTGCTTGCACCACCCTTTCTCTTAGATACGCAAAACATTCATCAGCGGTCCGACCATCGAACTGGTACCCGAAGTGTATGTTAGTGATTTCGTCATTCAAGCTATCAAAATTGGCTCCCCGAAAATTGTACTTATACCTTGCTGATTCTCAAAATGTTCGGTTTGCTATGATTGGAAATTCAATAGTATGTTGATCACGTATTTTTTCTCTAACTGTTACCAGTTCCACTAGTTATTCCTCAGTCGATAGAACAAGGTCCAAGATGTTAGGCCCTCTGGTTGGTGCTGCCACGTACTGTTTTAAGTTGTTATTATAGACGAATCGTATCAACCTGCCGCCTTATATTGCAGTTTCCAGTGTTGTCCAATTGATGTCAGGCAGGTTAAACCCACTGTTATCCTCGGATTTCAGTATACTAGTATAACTTTCAGTATTACCCATCAGAGGGCATAATGTCCACCTGGATTACCTAATAAGATGTTGTTACTATTACTCTGCGAAGTATTGGACGAAAGGTTTCTTTGACATAAAGCACTGACCCTCCATCTCTCTTGCTTGGAGAAGGTTTGTCTACACTGAAGGTCCTGAGTCCTTGAAGGCCTATTTCTGCCTGGAGATTCTGGTCATTCACGTCCAGCCACTATTCTTCGATTCCAACTGTCATATTTGTTCGCTTTTGCCGTAGCATGAAGAAGATCCATCTTGGGCATTAGTGACTGTAGATTTCTCGGTGTTAAAAACAAACACAAGTTATGCTGTCAATGATAATTACTGGTCGGTTGGTAAGTCATTTGCAGCACGTGAACGCAACATGGCGATTCAAAGTTAGCAAGGGCCTAAAAACGGATGCCATAGAAACATTCGACGTGTGCAATTGATTGAAAAAAAAAGGTTCACACTTTCTTAAAAGTGTGAACCTATGCCAATACGTTCATAAACTGGATCTATCCTGCAATATATTTGTCCAAAGTATTGTTCATGCTGGGTTTTAAGCTCATTTATGTAATCAACCTATGTCGATCATTATGTATAAAGTTAAGTTTATAAGCAACTTGCGAACACATGATATTCGTATTGTGGTTAGTGGCTCTGCACATTGAACAGTAAATTTCAAACTTTAAATACACCAGAGCATCACATTTTGCACTCCCACGTTTATCATTCTCCAATTCTGAGGTTAGAATTTAGGGAAGGAAACTCGGAAAGTCTACGGTGCTGACGGTCCAGATTTCATTAACTTTGCAAAAAAACTTTTATTAACTATTTTTTTTTTTTAAGTAAAGTATTCATTGTAAACTAATGTTCATGCAGAAGGAGATGAATATTGTGCAAATATATTGTAATAGACGATGCTTCACTGTTCATGAAACTGACACCTACAATTTATAGAACATCTACTCATATAAAAAAAAATATACGTCTTCTGTCCAATTGAGAACATCAACAGAGTAAACAACGAACCCATAAGCACCCTCAGTACCGCGTGCAATCAAACACATCATCTCTCGAATAATGGTTATTTGTATTGTGTCTCGGACAGCAGGAGGGGAAGAGTCCCCTAGTTAAGGTCAGCACCACAGGGAACTCCTCATTGATCCACCGCTTTGATCGCGTAACATTTGCAGCTTTGTTGGCTGACACCGCCCGCAGTGGCTGAGACCATCGCCAGAAGGTGTAGGACGACCGAAACAACGGTGGGAGTCTCTGAAATTCTTTATGTAGAAAGATTTTTATAGGTACGAGATCTTAGGATTGATTCTAAGTAGTCATGTTTATGAAAAAATAGAGAAATCCTAATTGAAAAGTATCTGACCGCACTTGGCCTGCATTTCAGCTTAAGCGGCGGGCATATCGCCATGTTTGGATGTAGAGAGGAAGACAAACTATTGTGATGAAGTAGAACTCTCTTCCACTCCGTATCAAAACATGATGATATGTGAGTCGTTAAAGATGAATTCAATAAAATCCTACACTTAGTTCTTAGTGGCAGTGACGGATATTTGTATCGGCTTTGCTTAAAACACGAGCATAATTTTGTCGAGAGGTGTATGCTACGAGTCCGTGCATGTGCGTATTTGCGCCATGGTGTTCTTTTCAAACATTTCAATAATTACTGACACGATAGATCTTCGTGTTATTTCTGTCTATAATGTAGAATCATATTTTTTATAGCCTTTCCCAGCCAAACTCACAGTTCATGTATGCGACCGAAGGTTTCGTGAGCACTCTTTCCCAATCAATCCTCTGTACACAATCATGATACTCTTGCTTGTATGTGGATAGCCCATCACTGTGTATGCCAGCTATCACAGTGAAGGGTCGCAGTTAACATAAACTGGGAATTACCTCACGCTACAAACCAGCTACCATTATGAAGGCTCGCTGGTTATACCCAAATGAGCTACGCTACTATTCTGGAGGTTCGTCGGTTTTACTCAAATCAACTCACAATCTGAAGATTCGATGGTTATACTCAAACCACCTACCACTCTGAAAGCTCGTGGCTTATACCCAAACCTTCTCCAAATCTTAAAGTTCGTTAGTTATACTAAAACCATCTACCGTTCTATAGGTTCGTTGGTTATACCCAAACCATATGCTGTTCTAAGGGTTCGTTGGTTATACCCAAACCAGATGTTGTTCTAATGGTTGGTTGGTTATACCCAAACCAGATGCTGTTCTAATGGTTCGTTGGTTATACCCAAACCAGATGCTGTTCTAATGGTTTGTTGGTTATACCCAAACCAGATGCTGTTCTATAGGTTTGTTGGTTATACCCAAACCAGATGCTGTTCTGATGGTTCGTTGGTTATACCCAAGCCAGATGCTGTTCTAATGGTTCGTTGGTTATACCCAAACCAGATGCTGCTCTATAGGTTTGTTGGTTTTACCCACACCAGATGCTGATCTGATGGTTCGTTGGTTATACCCAAAACAGACGCTGTTCTAATGGTGCGTTGGTTATACCCAAAACAGATGCTGCTCTGGTGGTTCGTTAGTTATACCCAAAGCAGATGCTGTTCTAATGGTTCGTTGGTTATACCCAAACCAGATGCTGTTCTGATGGTTCGTTGGTTATACCCAAACCAGATGCTGTTCTGATGGTTCGTTGGTTATACCCAAACCAGATGCTGTTCTAATGGTTCGTTGGTTATACCCAATCCAGATGCTGTTCTAATGGTTCGTTGGTTATACCCAAACCAGATGCTGTTCTAATGAGTCGTTGGTTATACCCAAACCAGAGGCAGTTCTAATGGTTCGTTGTTTATACCCAAACCAGATGCTGTTCTAATGGCTCGTTGGTTATACCCAATCCAGATGCTGTTCTAATGGTTCGTTGGTTATACCCAAACCAGATGCTGTTCTAATGAGTCGTTGGTTATACCCAAACCAGAGGCTGTTCTAATGGTTCGTTGGGTATACCCAAACCAGAGGCTGTTCTAATGGTTCGTTAGTTATACCCGAACCAGATGCTGTTCTAATGGTTCGTTGGTTGTACCCAAACCAGATGCTATTCTAATGGTTCGTTGGTTATACCCAAATTAGATTCCATTAAAAAAGCTTTAATGACCACGATTTTCTTCTAATGTAAAGGGAAGGCGGCTAAAACAATCTAACCAAAGAGGTGCTGATGGCTATATACCTACTGCCAACATCATCGGCCAATGCTATTGATCATTATCGATTACGTGCCTATTTAGATTGTAGGTATTCATAGACTGTGTACACGATTTAAATAAATTAAAACTGATCACAAATAATGTAGTCAGAAATATCAATGATGCACTTTATTGTTTACTTTCATGGAAGCCAGCTAAAATAATGTTACATTGAAAATATGTTCTCCCCGTTCCTTCATGCATAGAAAAGCTCAACACTTTATTAACACGGACCCACAAATTTTTAATATAAAACGTTATTCTTCAGATCTCAGATTGATGATGTTTGGATATTCTTAGATAAAACTAGAATGACATTTCACATCTGTAAACTACAGAAGTCACTGTATCTAGTGCGTATCAGGTTACAAGCACTTGATGGATACTATTCAAACAGGTTTAATTGCACCGATCAGATTAAATATGCAGAGGACACACCACAAACCGGAGTTACGTTTCCTCATTCACTATGCGGCATCACTTCCATCACTGGTACTTGAAAGCCTCTCACTCAACAACGTTACACCAAGTCTCCACAGCACTGCCCAGCGGGGTCCAGGCGCTAGCATCGCGTGTATCGCTCCTATTGGCCAGACGGCGTATCCTCGCCCCTCGACACCTGCTCGACAACTGACTGGAACAAGCCTGCAACCCGAGGCCGCATTCCAGTTGAGGGGGCCGTGATGAGGCCTCAAGCGACCGGCCCTTGGCTGATACAAGGAAGTGTTTCCATAGATACCAGCTTGAGGTTGATTTCATTGGGTGGTTTTCTAAACGCGATACAAGGTTTTATTGCGTTGTTCCCGTTGGTGGCGTTGTTGGATGTGTAGTTGGCCAGGTCGCGATACAAGGTTTTATTGCGTTGTTCCCGTTGGTGGCGTTGTTGGATGTGTAGTTGGCCAGGTCGCGATACAAGGTTTTATTGCGTTGTTTCCGTTGGTGGCATTGTTGGATGTGCAGTTGACCAGGTCGCGATACAAGGTTTTATTGCGTTGTTCTCGTTGGTGGCGTTGTTAGATTGCAGTTGGCCAGGTGGCGATACAAGGTTTTATTGCGTTGTTCCTGTTGGTGGCGTTGTTGGATGAGCAGTTGGCCAGGTCGCGATACAAGGTTCTATTGCGTTGTTCCCGTTGGTGGCGTTGTTGGATGTGCAGTTGGCCAGGTCGCGATACAAGGTTTTATTGCGTTGTTCTCGTTGGTGGCGTTGTTAGATGTGCAGTTGGCCAGGTCGCGATACAAGGTTTTATTGCGTTGTTCTCGCTGGTGGCGTTGTTATATGTGCAGTTGGCCAGGTCAGGTGGAGGTAGTGTGATGCACTTTAAAGTTGGCACAATCATGGAACATCACACTGAAAATGGAGGTAATTTTTTCCATTAGCGATAAGACTTGACGTTTGGTTCAAATTCAGGGTGGGTCTGTTATCCCTCCCCCCCCCCCCCGCTGGCTATTCTCTGGAAAGACGTCGACCGACAGGAACGGTCGATTCCTCCAATAGCTCATATTTTCAGTTCCGTGCCATCAACCACACTGTTTTTATAGTCGATTAAAATTAATATGGAAGCAGCAAATCGGAATTTAGTGTAATTTTAACTGTTCAATTTTAATGAATATATGCAATACTGGTCTGGAATAATAATAAAAATGTTTCTACTACATCTTTAATGATATAGCATTGAAAGTTTTTCACTTGGATACTTTTTATGGATGTGGAACATTACAATTTTGCGACAAAATTATCATTATAAATGAAAAATTTCTTCTCGATATACAAAACACACCATTCTCAGAAATTTGACGGCAATTCGTACATAAAAAGAATGCAAGCGCTTTGACATTGCATGTGCAGTATATGATCTTTAGCAAATAAAGGCTTCTGCAACTACATTGGACACCAAAATGCTACCGTGGAGTCTGTGTTCCGTCACCCGTGTCAACTTGTTACACCTCCAAGTTGCTGCTTTTACAAGTCGAAGCAGTATACATTGTTTTAAATGCAACTAAGCATGATTTTGCCACTCCCATAAGCCTCAGTTAACCATAGAGTCATTTCCTGAGATGCATGAATAGCAACAGGTGAGTCAAACGAGCTGTGCTTTCATATACTCGATTTTGATGTCACTGCAGTAACGACGGAGATGAACAGCTGATAACTGCATGCATTTACAGAGAGTGCCCGGGAATAACATTCCACAGAGTGAATAACATCCTACACAGAGAATAACATCCCACACAGAGAATAACATCCTACACAGAAAATAACATCCCACACAGAGAATAACATCCTACACGGAAAATAACATCCCACACAGAGAATGAAATCCCACACAGAGAATAACATCCCACACAGAGAATAACATCCCACACAGAGAATAACATCCCACACAAAGAACAGCATCACACACAGGTCCCCTGACCACCGGTGTGGGTATGGATTCCACGGCTTTGACAATGAGGAGGACACGAGCGTTTGTGACCACCCACAGGATTGACATGAGTCAGGACATGCTACTTCTGCAGAACTGAATCCCCATGTAGAATACGAGTAAGCTAGAGGAGAGCCACTTCTCTAGCGTACCCTCAGGTCAGTCAGTAGGCAACTGAGGCTGCCTAATGTTTGAGCTACTCTACTCGTGATTTAATTTTCATCGTAATTACACACACACACACACACACTCACACACACACACACACACACACACACACACACACACACACACACACTTACACACACCCTCACACACACCCTCACACACACCCTCACACACACCCTCACACACACCCTCACACACACCCTCACACACACCCTCACACACACCCTCACACACACACACACACACACACACACACACACACACACACACATACACACAATGAGCGATATGCTGTAAATCTTGTTACTCAGATTGTTTACCATTTATTAATTCAAAAACACAGCGTTGAATGAAAAAAAAATGACGACAAAATAACTT
>SDVV010007126.1:0-17976 GCA_016164225.1 Gammarus roeselii
GTCTCTTTTTGCAAAAGTCCGGGTTAGTGCAATAAACAATAATTTTATGAAGCTCAGCGCTGTAACAGGTTCTTAGTGAACCTCGGGTTTTCCATTGGCCCATTCCAGTTTCTTGAATAGACCTGCTTCACGGCACTGTACCAGATCGTGTGTATCTCGTGTTCCCCTTTAACCTTTTCCAGTTTCCTCATCCAACTTGTGGCTTGACACTGGGGCTGTTAATTAATGAGCGAAGCGTCCCTTCGCCCCTTTTCAGTTCCTTTACCGCACCTGCTCCTCGACGCTGTGCAAGGTTATCAATAATCTTCATGTTCCCCTTCGCCCCTTTTAGTTCCTTTACCACACCTGCTATTCGACGCGTGCAAGGTTATCAGTGATCATCATGTTCCCCTTCGCCTTTTTTCAATTCCTTTACCGAGCCTGCTACTCGACGCTGTGCAAAACTATTAGTGACCATCATGTTCCCCTTCACCCCTATTCAGTTTCCTAACCGCACCTGCTACTCGACGATGTGCAAGGTTATCAGTGATCACCATGTTCCCCTTCGCCCCTTTTCAGTTCCTTTACCACACCTGCTACGCGACGCTACGCAAGGTGGACAGTGGGGGCAGCTGTGTCTGTATATCTGTGACAGTGGGCAAGGGGGGCAACTGTGCCTGTATATCTGTGGCAGTGGGCAGGGGGAGCAGCTGTGCCTGTATATCTGTGGCAGTGGAGAGTGGGGGCAGCTGTGCCTGTATATTTGTGACTGTGGTCAATGGAGATAGCTGTGCCTGTTTTTCTGTGACAGTGGACAGTGGAAAGAGCTGTGCCTGTATATCTGAGACAGTGGACAGTGGAGAAAGTTGTGCCTGTTTATCCGTGATATGAGATGTCCTTTTCTGGTTTCCCAAGATGATTACGTGAGGCATACATACATTCAGTTCAAAAAATGAAAGTAAGAAATCCAATCAGGCTATATATGTATATATGCAGATATCTAAAATTAATATATACGGTATTTTATAATATTGAAAGCAAATGTTGTTTATATCAGTGACAACATTTTATTTTAAATTTATGTACAGTTGCAAAGCTGAGTAGTTAGTCTACAATGCTGCACTACTGGCAAACAGTGTAGAACTCAAGTGTTCAAATCCCGCAAACACAACCGCACACAGCGTATGCGTACCCTACAGTCATCGTCCACGCACAAGGAGATATTTGTAATTGATCACACTAACATATCTGTTTCTACAGGAGACATACGCAGACCATAATAAGCCATGCTTCCGTTATCTGAGTCTCCACAAGTCCCCTTATAATTCATGAACGGCGGTTCTTCCTTGATTTATGGCGTGTTCACGTCGCCTTTGACCTCTAAGCCTAAATTATCTTAGTCATCAATAACGAGCTTGATCCTCCTTCAAGTGGATTATTGTATGAGGTATGCCCAGTCTGCATCATCGATGATTTGTGTGGCAAGATTACACTCCCACTGGACACATTATTTCTCCCACGATGAGTCATGCCCACTGGGAATTATCAATAACCTGTGTGGCAAGATTACACTCCCAACTCCGAGAAAAAGGGCTTGTTACTGGAAGCGTCTCTTTTTCATACAGACATTATAGTGTTATTGATGTCTTTGATGAATAGTATTCTTGAGCTGTCTATGTAAATTCACTGAAATTACTTGGACGAGAAACCGAGGTTATGTGAAATGAGCTACGACACATCCCGGTCATAATATAGATCAGAATGATAAGCTGTTGGAACGAAATTCAACGAATCCCATACAAAAAAAAGTAAACGAAATGGATAGATGGTTATTCTTATCATACTGAAGGCAGAATATTGGAGGTTTAACTTGCTGGTTGCTGGTAAGGTCTATGCTGGGGGCGTCTATCCTGGCGGCGTCTATGCTGGCGGCGTCTATGCTGACGGCGTCTATGCTGACGGCGTCTATGCTGGTGGCGTCTATGCTGGCGGGTCTATGCTGGTGGCGTCTATGCTGACGGCGTCTGTGATGGCGGCTTCTATGCTGGTGGCGTCTATGCTGGCGGCGTCAATGCTGACGGCGTCCATGCTGGTGGCGTCTATGCTGGCGGCAAGTGTTTATACGTGTAGAAAGACCACAACAGGCCTATTGGCCCAAACTAGGTTGCCTTTTGATAGCAAGAGGATTAGTTCTGAAGTAGAACGTCTATGAGAGCTTCATGTGCTATTTCTGTTTTTCAGAACAACGGGAAAGGGAACGGACTTAAACGTTTCGATTGTATGTGCTGTTTACAACCTCCGCTGGAAGTTTGTTCTATTCTTTGACCACTCTATACGTGAAGAAATTGCTCGTGATGTCAAATGGGAAACGTTTAGCAACGATTGTGTATCCATTGTTCCTAGTCACTCCGTTTGTATCTAGAGTGAAAAGGCTCGTTTGGTCGATGTTTTCCTTACCCTTCATAATCTCCCACACTTCAATCATGTCGCCTTTGACTCGACGTTTCTCTAGCGAATAAAGTTTGAGTTCACTATCCTGTCTTCGTACAATTTGTTCCGCAGGGAGGGGAGGAGTTTGGTAGCTCTGCGTTGAACCTTCTCAAGTTTAATAACGTATTTCCCAAGGAATGGAGACCAGAATTGAACGGCGTACTCGAGATGTGGTCTAATAAATGCATTAAACAACTTGAGCATACTGTGTTAGTTTTCGTACGAAATAGTGCTGGATATCATACCTAGCATTTTGTTGCCTTTCTTGGCAGCATCGTTACATTGCTTGCTGCATTTTGAGTCGTCACTAATGCCGATACCTGAATCTCACTCTTCGGTGACGGGACTGAGTTTCTTTTCGGACATTGAATACTCGTGTTTGAGGTTATGAGGACCTATGTGCATAGCTTTGCAATTGTCTACATTAAATTTTATTTGCCTGTTTTCTGACCTATCAACAATTTTGTTCAAGTCTAGTTAGATCTGCTGGCAATCTAGTTCAGTTTGCCCTTTTTTTCTAATCTTAGTATTGTCTGCAAACTTGCCTATGGTTGGAGTAAGTTGCTATCGAGATCGTTAATGAATGTTATAAAGACAATTGGCCCTAACACGGATCCTTGTGGCACGCCGCTTGTAGCATTACCCCAGGGGGAGGAAGCCCCGTTAAGTAAAACTTGCTGCCATCTGTCCGTGAGCCAGCATTTTGTCCAGTTGTTAAGCTTACCTCGAATACCGATGCTGTGAAATTGACTAATTAGGCTCTTGTGGGAGACTTTATCAAAAGCCTTCTGAAAGTCAAGGTAAATGATATCGATTGGAAAGTTTGTGTAGTGGATTTCAATTATATATCTGAAAAAGAGTAGCAGAGCCGTAAGACAGGAACGGTTGTATCCAAAGCCATGCTGGGAGTCGTCAATCAATATGTTCATGTCTAAGAATTCTGTATTTTTTCCGTTATCAAACTTTCCAGCAACTTGTCAATGACTGAGGTGAGACTAATTGGACGGTAGTTGCAGGGACACTTTTCGTCAGCTCTTGTAAAATTGGGGTAACATTGGCTTCCTTCCATTTTGAGGGTCAGGTGCAATTTGTGAGATATTCGGTGAAAATGTTTGATAACTGTTCGGCGATTTCGTTTCTAGTCTCGTTCAGAATTCTGGGATAAATTTGGTCTGGACCTGGAGAGTCGGTGACTTTCAATTTATCTATTTATTTAATAACTTCGGCGGGGGAAAAGTTCACTGTGCTGAGGGCTCTAACGTAAATACAGGACACACGTATTCATTAAATAGACCACTCATTTTGGTGTCGTCAGTTTCTAGCTCACCAACATCGTTCTCTAGAGGACCTATTACAGATTTTGATTTTTTTGGCTCGAAGTATAACTAAAAAATAGTTTAGGATTAGTTTTGGCATCAGCGGCAATTTATTTTCATAATCTTTCTCCATACGTTTCAGGATCCACTTTAGATCTCGTCTGCTAATGTTGTATTCATTTTTTGCTACGTTTTCATGTGGATGTTTCTGTTTTATCGAGTGCTTTGCTTTCTTTCGTGATTGAAGGTGCTGCATTTATCCCTCCCAGTACTTGGGCTGATAGACTGATGTTGCCTGTTTTTGCGCAGGATATGTTCATGTTCAATATTTTTCAAGTGCAGTCAAGAAATTGTTAAGCGATTGATTGACATCTTGTCCGAGGGTTATATTTGCTGACGCTATTGACTCTCTCAAGCCATCCAAATTATCTAATCTGTAGTTAGGGACTTTTCCGCAGTTAGTTGATGTTTTCAACTCGAGTTCTATCAAAAAACGGATACAGTTGTGGTCACTAGTTCCGAGTATTTCGCCTACTTCGACGTTCGTGACATGAGAGTCGCTTGCACTAAATAGGAGATCAAGAATGTTGCTATATCATGAAGGTGACTTCACCTTTTGGGTCATGCACTTATCGTCTGCAAAATCAATCAGACGTTGGCCGGTGGCAGTGCATTTGTCTGTTCCCCAATCAATGTCGGGGATATTGAAGTCGCCAAGCACAATACTGTGTTGTGTTGTGACAACACCTTGGTCGAGGGTGTTGTTAAGATTGATATCATCTGCAACCTTTCTTTTAGGGGGGCGATAGACGAGAGTGATTTGACATTTGATATGTTTACCGACTACTTGGATTGATACTATTTCGTGACTGTGGTTTGGAGTAGTGCCTTTTAATATTTGCTGAGTGTCCTCCGTCCTCTCGGCCTTGTCTATCTTTGTGAAATAGTGAGAAACCGGGAGGAGTGAATTCGCCTAATTAGGGCCTGGTGCTCAATTTCATCCACGATTCCGTGATTGCTATTATGTCGATACTTTCATTCATTGCAAGGATACCAAACTCTTTGTTATTGTCTCGGAGACTTCTAGCGTTTACGTAGTAACGTTTGAGAATATCGTTAGTTACATTGATTTGATTTGCTTGATCTTTTGTGCTTCTACTCTGAGGTCATGTGTCGGAGCTAAGACTTTCGTTTTCGTATACACGGGTTGTACTAGCGGAGCTGCGACTGCTGCCTCTAACTCGGACTGGATTGATACCAGGAACTTTTTTTGGTAGGACCTGTGGCGGTGTATTGATGGGCATTTGTATTTATTGTGTATCTCGTGTTGAAACGGACTGAAGCCGCTTTGTGTTTCGTCGGGCACTGATGGCGGAGTTGTTGGTATGATATCGTTAACGTTTTAGACTTATTTTCGTCGACAAGTCCAGCGCCGATGTTTTTAAAAATGTTTTAGATTATACGAAATCCATACGGGTTAATGCAAGCCTCGTTCATGATTTCATTAAGGTTATTGTACATTGGGTTGATCATCGTATTCCAATGGTCAAAGAAATAGATTTTCTGGCCTTTGCAGAAAATTGTTAGACGATTGTTTAGTAAAATTATCTTGTTCAACTTGTATCTATATAGGTTCGGATGGGGTGGGGTGTCAGTGACATGGACGTTTGCGTGCGAAGGTTTGATGTTGTTTAGCATGGCGTCATACCATATACATGTCGATTCTGTTCTCAACTCGTCGTTAGCTCCGACTTGTATTGTAATTCGCTTAGCTGAATGTATCTTTTTCTTTGCAATTATGCCTTCGACCTCGTCAATTTTCAAATCAACTTTGCCGAGTATTTTCAGTTGAATTCTTCCTTTTCGCTGATTTGATTTGAGGGAATGATATTGTAATCACCAATCATAATACTTTCCCCTGTATTCTGAGAGTTCATTTCATCAGACAATCCATCGAATCGGTTAAGTTTATTGGATCGAGCGTGGTGAGATTGTGGTCCAACGAATCGAACCAATGCCAGGGCTGGTGATGCTCTCCTGCTAGTTCAGTAATCCTCGCTGACCGTAGCAGTATTCGTGTCAGGCTGGTGATGCAATCCTGCTAGTTCAGTAACTATGAACTGTAGGAACAATGTGTATGGCAACACTGATGCCTGTGATCGCCCGTGAGTGCCCCTTGATACGTCAGGAACTTCCTTCACGCCTTGAAAATGGACGTGATAATTACAGAATAAAAAAAGGAATGTTTATATTTTATTTCGTTACTGTCGAGTCAGCATTGATGTTAGAAATCAGCCTAAAGTAGGAATGAACGCTTCATACCTGAGGAGTGAACTTGCTAGCGTAAAAATTAAGACATTTCTCGCTAGCAAATTCACTCCGCAAGTAAGAGCTTGGATGTACAAATAACAATATGCAGTAATGTTAGAGCTCAACAACATGAATTAGCAGTGATATTAGAACTTAGCTACCAGCACAAATATGCAGTGATGTTAGAGCTCAACAGCATGAATTAGCAGTGATATTAGAACTTAGCTACAAGCACATATATGCAGTGAAGTTAGAGCTCAACAGCATGAATTAGCAGTGATATTAGAACTTAGCTACAAACACATATATGCAGTGAAGTTAGAGCTCAACAGCATTAATTAGCAGTGATATTAGAACTTAGTTACAACAATGAATATGCAGTGATGTTAGAGTCAACAGTATGAATTAACAGTGATATTAGAACTTGGCTACAAGCACGAATATGCAGTGATGTTAGAGCTCAACAGCATGAATTAGCAGTGATATTAGAACTTAGCTACAAGCACGAATATGCAGTGATGTTAGAGCTCAACAGCATGAATTATCAGTGATATTAGAACTTAGCTACAAGCACGAATATGCAGTGATGTTAGAACTCAACAGCATGAATTAACAGTGACGTTAGAACATAGCTACAAGCACGAACATGCAGTGATGTTAGAACTCAGCTCACAGCAAGAAAAGAAGTGATTTTCATGCTCGCTTTAGATCGGGAATAAACAGTGAATATACAGTTTATCACAGATCAGGAAACATGAGGGATGTTAAGGCTCAGCTTAGAGCAAGAAGAAACAGTGATATTAGAGATCCGCTAAGAGCAAGAACAAGATGTTTCCCTTCTACGGCTGAGACTAAAATGGTATGTGGAGCTATTATATAATAGATATCAACTACTAAACGGATACTAATACGTTTCAGCAGAAAATTTGCTACATTTACTATGAATTCCACAGATCGATAAAATTGTAACAAATTAAGGGGAGGAAACCTCAATCGATCATTCAGATTGTTCGAATCTGAATGAAGGAAATGAATGGTAATATCGTCGGTGTTTTCTTTCTCCATGTCCGATTTTCTTCCATCAGAAGCGACAAATTGAATAAAAAATCTAATTTATGTATATCAAAAATGGTAGCAGAATTGGTAAACAAGCGATAAAAACGATAAACCATATAAAGTTATTGGTGGTGAATATATTGAACAACAGGGATTTCCGCAATGCATCAGACCAGCTGCCGCTGTGTTCTGGCCTGATTGGAGCTACATCCGTGGCCGGGCTTGATAGGGGCAGCAGCAGTAGCCGGGCCTGATACGGCTTCAGACGTTATTGGGGCTGTTCTCGAAAAAGTTTATTCCATAAACGGACGTACTTCGTGGAAGAACTTATCAGGCCTAAGCACGGTTGCAGCCTTTATCAGGCCCGACTACGGCTGCAGCCCCTATAATGTCCGACCAAATCTGCATCCCCTATTAGACCCGACCCGGTTGTAGCCTCTATCAGGTCCGACTGTGCATGCAGCCCTTTTCTGACCCGACCACGCCTGTAGCCCCTGTTAGGCCCAACAACGGCTGCAGTCCGTTCCAAGCCTGCCTAGGGCTGCAGCTCTGTCAGGCCCAACCACGACTGCAACCCTTACCATACCTCACTATTGCTGTTTCTCTCATCAGGCTCGATCACGTCTGCAGCCCCTAACTGCTCCGACCAAGGTTGCAACCCCTATTAGGCCCAGACATGGATGTGGCCCCAAAATAACATAGCTAATCGGTGAACGACGGTCAGTGAACTAAATATACATTGTTAATCAGTGAACGACGGTCAGCGAACTAAATTACATTGTAATCAGTGAAAGACGGCCAGCGAACTAGATAACATTGTAATCAGTGAATGACGGTCAGCGAATTATATAACATTGTTAATCAGTGAACGACGGCCAGCAAACTAAACAACATTGTAATCAGTGAACGACGTTCATCCAACTAAATAACATTGCAATCAGTTAACGACGGTCAGCGAACTGATTAACATTGTAATCAGTGAACGACGGTCATCGGATCAAATAACATTGTAAACAGTTAACGGCGGTCAGCGAACTAAATAACATTGTAATCGGTGATTGACGGTCAGAGAACTAAACAATATTGTTTCCAACGAATGACGGTCAGAGAACTTGATAATATTGTAATCAGTGAACGACGGTCAGTTAACTATACAACATTGTAATCAGTGAACGACGGTCAGCGAACTTAATAACATTGTCGTTCAGTAAACGACGGTCAGCGAACTAAATAACATTGATAATCAGTGAACGACGGTCAGCGAACTAAATACCATAATAAGCAGTGAACGACGGTCAGCGAACTAAATAACATTTAATCAGTGAACGACGGTCAGCGAAATAAAATACATTGTTAATCAGTGAACGACGGTCAGCGAACTAAATAACATTGTAATCAGTGAACGACGGCCAGCAAACGAAATAACATTGTTAATCAGTGAACGACGCTCAGCGAACTAAATAACATTGTAATCAGTGAACGACGGTCAGCGAACTAAATAACATTGTTAATCGGTGAACGACGATCAGCGGACTAAATAACATTGTTAATCAGTGACCGACGGTCAGCGAACTTAATTACACTGTAATCAGTGAACGACGGTCAGCGGACTAACTAACATTGTAATCGGTGAACGACGGTCTGCGAAATAAATAGCATTGTTTTAAATGAATGACAGTCAGCGAACTAGATAACATTGTAATCAGTGATCGACGGTCAGTGCACTATGAAACATTGTAATCAATGAACGACGGTCAACGAACTAAATAACATGGATAATCAGTATACGACGGTCAGCTAACTAAATAACATTGTTAATCAGGGACCGACGGTCAGCGAACTAAATACCATTGTAAGCAGTGAACGACGGTCAGAGAACTAAATACAATTATAATCAGTGGACGACGGTCAGCGAACCAAATTACATTGATAATCAGTGAACGACGGTCAGCGAACTAAATAGCATTGTAATCAGTGAACGACGGTCAGCGAACTAAAGAACATTGTAAACAGCTAACGATGGTCAGCGAACTAATTAACATTGTAATCAGTGAAAGACGGTCTTCGAATTAAATAACTTTGATAATCAGTGAACGACGGTCAGCGAACTAAATAACATTGTAATCACTGTACGACGGTAAGCGAACTAAATAACATTGTTTATCAGTGAACGACGGTCAGCGAACTAAATAACATTGTTTATCAGTGAATGACGGTCAGCCAACTGAACAAGATTGTTTATCAGTGAACGACGGTCAGCGAACTGAATACCATTGTAAGCAGTAAACGACGGTCAGCGAACTAAATTACATTGTTTATTAGTGAACGACGGTCAGCGAACTAAATAACATTGTGCTCAGTGAACGACGGTCAGCGAACTAAATAACATTGTTAATCAGTGAACGACGTTCAGCGAACTAAATTTCATTGTAATCAGTGATCGACGGTGAGCGAACTAAATAACATTGTAATCAGTGAACGATAGTCAGCGAACTAAATAACATTGTGATCTGTGAACGACGGTCTTCGAATTAAATAATTTTGTTAATCATTGAACGACGGTCAGCGAACTAAACAACATTTTTATTCAGTGAACGATAGTCAGCGAACTAAACAACATTGTTAATCAGTGAACGACGGTCAGTGAACTAAATACCATTGTAATCAGTGAACGACAGTCAGCGAACTTAATAACTTTGTAATCAGTGAACGACGGTCAGCGAACTAAATAACATTGTTAATCGGTGAACGACTGGCCAACGAACTAAATAACATTGTAATCAGTAAACGAAGGTCAGCAAACCAAATATAAGTGTTAATCTGTAAACGACGGTCAGCGAACTAAATAACATTGCTAATCAGTTAACAACGGTCACCGAACTGAAGAACATTATTAATCAGTGAACGACGGTCAGTGAACTAAATAACATTGTTAATCAGTGAACGACGGCCAGCAAACTGAACAAAATTGTAATCAGTTAACGACGGTCATCCAACTAAATAACATTGTAACCAGATAACGACGGTCAGCGAACTAAATAGCATTGTAATATGTGAACGACGATCAGCGAACTAAATAACATTGTAAATCGGTGAACGACGGTCAGCGAACTAAATTACATTTTAATCAGTGAACGATGGTCAGCAAACTGAATAACAATGTAATCAGGAAACGACGGTCAGCGAGCTGAATAACATTCTAATCAGTGAACGACGGTCAGCGAACAAAATAACATTGTTAATCAGTGAACGACGGTCAGCGAACTAAATCACATTTTAATCAATGAACGATGGTTAGCGAACTAAATAACTTTGTAATCAGTGAACGACGGTCAGCGAACTAAATAACATTGCAATCAGTGAACGAGGGTCAGTGAAGTAAAAAACATTGTTAATCAGTGATGGACGGTCAGCGAACTAACTAACATTGTAATCAGAAAACAACGGTCAGAAAACTTAATAACATTGTTAATCAGTGAACGACTGGCCAACGAACTAAATAACATTGTAATCAGTAAACGACGGTCAGCTAACTATATAAAATTATTAATCTGTAAACGACGGTCAGCGAACTAAATAACATTGTTAATAAGTGAACGACGGTGGCCGAACTATACACATTATTATTCATTGGACGACGGTCAGTGAACTAAATAACATTGTAACCAGTTAACGACGATCAACAAACTAAAAAACATTGTTATTCAGTGAACAACAGTTAGCGAATTAAATAACATTGTAATCAATGAACGACGTTCAGCGAACAGAATAACATTGCATTCGGTGAATGACGTTCAGCGAACTAAATAACATTGTTATCAGTGAACGACGGTCAGCGAACAAAATAACATTGTTAATCATTGAACGGCGATCAGCGAACTAAAGAACATTGTTATCAGTGAACGACGGTCAGCGAACTAAATAACATTGTAATCAGTGAACGACGGTCAGCGAACTAAATAACATTGTAATCAGTGAACGACGGTCAGCGGACTAAATTGCATTGTTAATCAGTGAACGGCGGTCAGCAAACTAATTAACATTGCTAATTAGTGAACGACGGTCAGCGAACTAAATAACTTTGTAATCTGGGAACGACGGTCAGCGAACTAAATAACATTGTAATCAGTGAACGAGGGTCAGTGAACTTAATAACATTGGTAATCAGTAAACAACGGTCAGCGAATTAAATAACATCGTTAATACGGGAATGACGGTCAGCGAACTAAATACTATTGTAAGCAGTGGACGACGATCAGCGAACAAAATAACATTTTTATCAGTGAACGACGATCAGCGAACTAAATAACATTGATAATCAGTGAACGACGGTCAGCGAACTAAATACCATTGTAAGCAGTGAACGACGGTCAGCGAACTAAATAACATTAATCAGTGAACGATGGTCAGCGAAATAAAATACATTGTTAATCCGTGAACGACGGTCAGTGAACTAAATAACATTGTAATCAGTGAACGACGGTCAGCGAACCAAATTACATTGTTAATCAGTGAACGACGGTCAGCGAACTAAATAACATTGTAATCAGTGAACGACGGTCAGCGAACTAAAGAACATTGTAATCAGTGAACGATGGTCAGCGAACTAATTAACATTGTAATCAGTGAAAGACGGTCTTCGAATTAAATAACTTTGTTAATCAGTGACGATGGTCAGCGAACTAAATAACATTGTAATCACTGTACGACGGTCAGCGAACTAAATGACATTGTTTATCAGTTAACGACGGTCATCAAACTGAACAAGATTGTTTATCAGTGAACGACGGTCAGCGAACTAAATACCATTGTAAGCAGTAAACGACGTTCAGCGAACTAAATTACATTGTTAATCAGTGAACGACGGTCAGCGAACTAAATAACATTGTGATTAGTGAACGACGGTCAGCGAACTAAATTACATTTGAATCAGTGGACGATGGTCAGCGAACTGAATAACAATGTGTCAGGAAACGACGGTAAATGAACAGAATAACATTCTAATCAGTGAACGACGGTCAGCGAACAAAATAACATTGTTAATCAGTGAACGACGGTGGCCGAACTATACACATTATTAATCATTGGACGACGGTCAGTGAACTAAATAACAATGTAACTAGTTAACGACGATCAGCGAACTAAATAACATTGTTATTCAGTGAACAACAGTCAGCGAATTAAATAACATTGTAATCAATGAACGACGTTCAGCGAACAGAATAACACAGCAATCAGTGAATGACGTTCAGCGAACTAAATAACATTGTTATCAGTGAACGACGGTCAGCGAACAAAATAGCATTGTTAATCATTGAACGACGATCAGCGAACTAAATAACATTGTTATCAGTGAACGACGGTCAGCGAACTAAATAACATTGTAATCAGTGAACGACGGTCAGCGAACTAAATAACATTGTAATCAGTGAACGACGGTCAGCGGACTAAATTGCATTGTTAATCAGTGAACGGCGGTCAGCAAACTAATTAACATTGCTAATTAGTGAACGACGGTCAGCGAACTAAATAACTTTGTAATCAGTAAACGACGGTCAGCGAACTAAAAAACATTGTAATCAGTGAACGAGGGTCAGTGAACTTGATAACATTGGTAATCAGTAAACGACGGTCAGCGAATTAAATAACATCGTTAATACGGGAATGACGGTTTGCGAACTAAATACTATTGTAAGCAGTGGACGACGGTCAGCGAACTAAATAACATTTTTATCAGTGAACGACGGTCAGTGAACTAAACTACATTGTTAATCAGTGAACGACGATCAGCAAACTAAATAACATTGTAATCAGTAACCCACTGCCAGCGAACTAAATAACATTGTTAATCACTGAACGGCGGTCAGCAAACTAATTAAGATTGCTAATTAGTGAACGACGGACAGCGAACTTAATAACATTATAATCAGTGAACGACGGTCAGCGAACTAAATAACTTTGTCATCAGTCAACGACGGTCAGCGAACTAGATAACATTGTATTCTGTGAATGACGGTCAGTGACGTAAATAACATTGTTACTCAGTGAACGACGGTCTGCGAACTGAATAACATTGTAATCTGTGAACGACGGTCAGCGAACTGAATAACATCGTTAATCAGTGAACGAGTGCCCAAAAACTCAAATAACATTGTAATCAGTGTACGACGGTCAGCAAACTGTACAACATTGTTAATCTATGAACGACGGTCAGCAAACTAATAACATTCTTAATCAGTGAACGACTGTCAGCGAACTAAATAACATTGTAATCAGTGAACGGCGGTCAGTGAACTAAATAACATTGTAATCAGTGAACGACGTCAGTGAACTGAATAACATTGTAATCAGTGAACGACCGACGGTCAACGAACTAAATAACATTGTTATTCAGTGAACAACAGTCAGCGAATTAAATAACATTGTAATCAATGAACGACGTTCAGCGAACAAAAATAACATTGAAATCAGTGTATGACGTTCAGCGAACTAAATAACATTGTTATCTTGTTATCAGTGGACGACGGTCAGCGAACAAAATAACATTGTCAATCATTGAACGACGATCAGCGAACTAAATAACATTGTTATCAGTGAACGACGGTCAGCAAACTAATTAATATTGCTAATTAGTGAACGACGGTCTGCGAACTAAATAACTTTGTAATTACGACGGTCAGCGAACTAAATAACATTGTAATCAGTGAACGAGGGTTGGTGAACCTAATAACATTGGTAATCAGTAAACGACGGTCAGCGCATTAAATAACATCGTTAATACGGGAATGAAGGTCAACGAACTAAATACTATTGTAAGCAGTGGACGACGGTCAGCGAACTAAATAACATTTTTATCAGTGAACGACGGTCAGTGAACTAAAATACATCGTTAATCAGTGAACGACGATCAGCGAACTAAATAACATTGTGATCAGTGAACGACGGTCAGCGAACTAAATAGCATTGTAATCAGTGAACACGGTCAGCGAACTAAATTACATTGTTAATCAGTGCACGACGGTCAGCGAACTAAATAACATTGTTTTCAATGAACAACGGTCAGCGAACTAAATGATATTGTAATCAAAACTGACGACGGTCAGAGAATCAAATAACTTTGTTAATCAGTGAACGACGTTCAACGAACTAAATAACATTGTTAATCAGTGAACGACTTTCAGCGAACTAAATAACATTGTAATCAGTGAACGACGGTCAGCGAACTAAATAACATTGTTCATCGGTGAACGACGGTCAGCGAACTAAATAACATTGTAATCAGTGAACGACGGTCAGCGAACTAAATAACTTCGTTAATCATTTAACGACGGTCATCTAACTAAATAACATGGTAATCAGTGAACGACGGTCAGTGAACCAAATAACCTAACAGCTAAGGAAAGGGATATCCGCTATAAAATAATATGAAACTTTTATGTGTTGTTAACGAAAAAGTTGTCTTATGAATACAAGTTGAACGTAAAGTTGCTAAAACTAGTCGTTTGTAGTGTAAATCGCCAATCAGTGTTGATTCCAACATTGATAAGCTGATATTTTAATAGCAAATACCTATAAACGTGCAATAAAATTAGGCCTGGTTGAACGTGAACGGGCATATAGTTGTAAATTAATAACTTTCGCTGTACTATTTTCCCGCGTTATCTGTTCGTTGATCATAAATCTAATTGCATGGATACCTTCATTAGATACTAGTTTTTGTTCATGTACTCGAGATTCCAGTTATTACGTTTGAGTAGACACTTGCTGAATACTTGACCAATCATATACGACTATTTTTTTAATTATGTTCATTTAACATTGCATATTAACTATGTAGTTAGTTTCCAAATGTTTGTCATCTTGTGGCAATTATTTAATTAAATGTCTTTGAAGTAGTAAATTGTCATGATAAGGTAAATGTCTGTTTACCTTGCTTACTTTCCTAATTTTTCCTGAAATCACTAGTCCAATGTGACGTTTTATCCGTCCAGACATTTCGCACATTGGAGGGTAGATCATTCCCTCAACAATGCCCATTGGTTGGGGAGGGATGTTATAAGTTAGTATGAGGCTTATCTAAGTAGCAAATGTTGTCTTCGTAAGAGCTCACGCTGACAAAGACGTGGCACGTATCATCTGTTTATTCTGATATTTTAGTAATTTATCAACACATCATTATACTTCAATAAATTACAAATCCCTAGATTCTTAAATCCATGAGTATAGGACATGGAGAAGCATGTCACCGTGTTCTCCTAACCGGGGTAAATCATACCTAGGCGAGCATTCACCGTGTTCTCAAACGGACGTAAACGACACCTAAGCGAACATTCACCGTTTTCTTCTAACCGAGGTAAACCACACCTAGGCCAGCATTCACCGTGTTCTCCTAATGGATGTAAACCACACCTAGGCGAGCACTCAACGTGTTCTCATAATCGACGTAAATCACACCTAGGCGAGCATTCACCGTGTTTTCCTATCCGAGGTAAACCACACCTATGCGAGCATTCACCGTGTTCTCCTAAACAAGTTAAACCACAACTAGGTGGGCATTCGACGCGTTCTCCAAACCGACGTAAACCACACATTGGCGAGCATTTCCCGTGTTCTCCTAACCGACGTAAACCACACCAAGGCGAGCATTCACCTAGTTCTCCTAACCGACGTAAACCACACCTAGGCGAGTATTTACCGTGTGCTCCTAATCGACATAAACCACACCTAGGCGAGTATTTACCGTGTGCTCCTAAACGACGTAAACCACACCTAGGCGAGCATTCACCGTGTTCTCCTAAACAACCTAAACCACACCTAAGGCGAGCATTCACCGTGTTCACCTAACCGAGGTAAACCACACCTAGCCGAGCATTTACCGTGTTATCCTACCCGAGGTAAACCACACCTAGGCGAGAATTCACCGTTATCTACTAATCAACGTAAACCTCTCCTAGGCGAGCATTCACCGTGTTCTCCCAACCGACGTAAGCCACACCTATACGAGCATCCAACGTGTTCTCCTAACCGACGTAAACCACACCTAGGCGAGCATTCACTGTGTTCTCCAAACCGAGGTGAACCACACTTAGGCGAGCATTCACGGTGTTCTCCTAACGTTGGTAAACCACACCTAGGAGAGCATTCACCGTTTTCTCCTAATCGACGTAAACCACACCTAGGCCAGCATTCACCGTGTTCACCAAACCTTTGTAAACCACACCTAGGCGAGCATTTACCGTGTTCTCATGTCCGACGTAAACCACACCTAGGCGAGCATTCACCGTGTTCTCCTAACCGACATTAACTACACCTAGGCGAACATTAACCGTGTTCTCCTAACCAACGTAAACCACACTTTGATGAGCATTCAACGTGTTCTCATAATCGACGTAAACCACACCTAGGCGAGCATTTACCATGTTCTTCTAACCGACGTAAACCCCACCCAGGCGAGCATTTATCGTGTTCTCCTAACCGACTTAAACCACACCTAGGCGAGCATTCACCGTGTTCTCCTAATCGAGTTAAACCACACCTAGGCGAGCATTCACCGTGTTCTCCTAACCGACGTAAACCACACCTAGGCAAACATTCACCATGATCTCCTAACCGAGGTAAACCACACGCATAATTGCAAATGAATGGATACATTCATCTAAGCGAATGATAATACAAGTCGGAGATAAAGACGTGTCGCAGACGGGATCGACATGGAAAAGGTCTGAAGTCATGCTAAACAACATCAAGCCTTCACACGTGAACCTCCATGTCACTGGCTTCTTGCCTCATCCGAACCAAAGTAGATACAAGTTTACCAAGATGATTTTACTTACCAATCGTCTGGAACTTTCTGCAAAGCCCAGAAAATCTCTTTTCTCGGATCATTGGGATACGATGATCGACCCAAAGTACTATAACTTTAATATAGTCGCCAACAATGCTCGCATTAACACGTATGTACTTGATACCATCGAAAACATCCCTAAAAACATCGGCGCCGGACTTGTCAACGAGAATAAGTCAGAAAACGTAAACAATATCATACCAACAACTCCGCCAAGCAGTGCCCTACGAAATGACACAGCAACCTCCGCCCGTTCCTATACGAGATACACAACAAATACAAGTCCCCATCACAACACCACCACAGATTCTAGCAAAAAAGTTCCTGTTATCAATCCAGTCCGAGTGAGAGGCAGTACAGTCGTAGCTCCGATAGTACAATCCGTGTAAACGGACACGAAAGTCTTGGCTCCGACACATGACATCAGAGTAGAAGCAAATGAAGTCAAGCAGATCAAGTCAATGTGACCAACGGTACTCTCAAATGTTACTACGTGAGCGCTAGAAGTCTCAGAGACAAAATCGAAATGTTCGGTATCCTTGCATTGAATTAAACTATCGACATAATAGCAATCCCAGAATCGTAGATGAAATTGAGCACCAGGCATTATATAGGCGAATTTACTCCTCCCGGTTTCACAACGGTAGACAAGGCCGAGAGGGCGGAGCAGTGCTGTTTCTCATGAAAAACACTCAGCAAATATTAGAAGTCACCACTCCAAACAAAAGGCACGACATAGTATCAATCCAAGTAGTCGGTAAACATGTAAAATGTCAAATCACTCGCGTCTATCGCCCCCTAAATACAAGGTTGCAGATGATATCGATCTTTATAACACCTTTGTCGTCGATGTTGTCACAAAGCAATACAGTATTGTGCTTGGCGACTTCAATATGCCCGACATTGATTGAGAAGCAGACGAATGCACTGCCACCGGCCAACGTCTGATTGATTTTGCAGACGGTAAGTTCATGACCCAAA
>SDVV010007127.1:0-17976 GCA_016164225.1 Gammarus roeselii
TTTGCTATGATGCTGGAGTGGTGGGTTGTGGTGCATGTTTGTGTGGGTGTGTGTGTGGGTGTGTGTTTGTGTGTGTCTGTGTTTGTGTGTGTCTGTGTTTGTGTGTGTCTGTGTTTGTGTGTGTCTGTGTCTGTCCTGATGTGTTGCTTCTTTGTGTGCTTCTTTGTTGTACAGTGTGCTGTTCTAGAATTCATTTTTTAAATTTTTTTTTTGATAGCCAATAGTGCGCACTAATTCCAGTTCCTATACCTGTGTTAACATTTCTGTTCTCAATAGTATGCTGGCGCGCATGGCTGTGCTGGCCTCCCCTGGCTCTGCTGCTCCTCACTTGCTGTGGTCCTGCTGGAGGGGGCTGCAAAGGTAAGAGACAAAGGTAAGAGGCCTTCTCTGAACAGACTCAAGCAACTTCACATCCTGGACATAACCAAGATGACTGGAAAGGGGCTGGGTGGGTTGAAGCTGTACTAACAAAGACTCCTGAAAAAGAAGCAGCTAAGACTTTGCAAATTCTACCAGGATCCTGCACTATCTCACCCTTGCCAAGCGGAGAGGACCAACAGCTGGATAACTAATCTTTTCATTTCTGAAATAAGCATGAAACAGCTAACAGTTACCAGGCCAGTTTGGTAAATTAGACTCATACTTCTTCCAGGAATCAATGAAAAAATTTATATTGTGCCTATTCAGCTCACTATACATGTGTAATTTTTCGAGAGCACTGGCTGAATTGCAAAGCACTGATCTGCTTGTATGAAGCCATGGCTCTGATCTCTCGGGCAAGAGCGGGGGGTGCCCTGACAACCCATGGAGAGCCAGACCAAATAGGCATGAGGTATGAACTCATGAACAAGGGACAACAAGACAGACTGAAGGAAAAATCTTCACCCACTGAAGTTAAATATTAGACCCCAGTAAATGTGGGACAACACCTACAAAATTCTGGCATACTTCCCCTTGTGCAAACTTATAGGGATGCACCAGATACTGGACAGCTATTTGGCCCATTTTTTAGTATCCAATTATCCAGCATCTGCCAGATAGCTGGATAATAGTATAAATTGTTCAATTATAGATTTTTTATTTTGTGATAAATAGCACAATTGACATCATAAAGGCAATAGCAAAATCCATGATGGTGTCGGATAAGCTGGTACAACAGCATGCAAAATTGAGCAAATACTTGCGTACGAGCTTTCATGTTCAGAAGCTAGTAAGCTAGTGTTTTGAACAATACTACCAACATATCATCGTATACATGCAGTGCAAGTCAGTTAATACATTGGCAACAATCAACCAATTTTAACTAATGTGTATGCAAAAGAACAAAAGTTGAAACAAAGCATGGTAGTCTTACAAACAGCAATTAGTATTTTGAGATCAAATTTACCAATATTGCGCCATCAAAGCACAGCCCAGCGCTTGCTATGTCAATCAATGTTGCGGTTGCTCTCTGAGAGCGTAGGTGTTGTTGCTGCGTCTGATTGTGCTGCCTAGATATTGTAGTAGTGTGTATGCATATTGTTTTACCTGTTGTATGTTGTTTGTGTAGCATGCTCTCTGTATTCATTGTCCCTTAGGGTAACTGCCCATTGTAGAGTCACAAGGTCTACCATTCTGCATGAAGTGAGGCAGAAGTGACCAAAATGGCTTCTCTTTTATGCACAATTACATTGGCGCCTGAACATTGGACTGTTGTTAACTCCCAATTAAAATGCAGTTAAAGGTTTAGAAGAAGTTAAATATGCAGTTAAGCATTTGGATACCAGTTAAACATTTGGAAATCAGATAATGATCCATGCTTGCCCTTGATGTGGCTGCTGTTCAACACCCCATTCTTGATGTAGCTAGCCACCCTTGATGCAGCTATCTTGCCAGGACTAATTCCTGGAAAAAGCAAAGGTGATTCTTGAGTGCTGGTTGTTTTGTCAGGAATGATTGCTGGACAAAAAATATTCTTGGGTGGGTGTTGTGTACGCTGTAGTCCAGGTGAGTTGTACTGGTAACATTCGTCCCTGAACTAGGGTCCTTGGTCTCTGAACTGTCAAATCATCCATGAACTTCAAACCTTCGTCCCTGAACTGTAAGGTAAAGGCAACACGCCCTTAGCATAAGAGTAGCACACAAAAAGTTGCGTGAAAGGAAGCTGGAGTCTACGGTGGGTTACCTACGAGGATGTCTTCAACAGAGGCCAAGCTAGGTTGGGAGGTATGTAGTAGTGTGTTTGCATATTTTTCTTCCTGTTGTATCAAGTTGTTTGTGTAGCATACCCTCTGTATTCATTGTCTCGTTGGGTAACTGCCCATTCTAGATTCACAAGGTCCATCACTCTGCATGAAGTGAGGCAGGAGTTATCAGAATAGCTTCTCTTTTTTACACAATTAGTGTTATGTGCTACATATTGTTACTTTTGGGTGATAGGTTTAATCATTTGCCATGCTGTGATAGCTTGAAAACATTGTAAAATAATAAAATGTGTTCAACTATGGGTGTGTGCACAGCTTAAATCTACTCTTTGGAGCATATAATCAGAAATGTCAAGTGGTTCAATAAATTTTTCTTTTCAAATACTATATTCAATATATAAATGATTTTCAAATACTATATTAAATAAATGATTTTCAAATACTATATTAAATAAATGATTTTCAATTACTACATTGATGATTTTCAAATACTATATTAACTAAATGATTTACCATTATCCTGCAAAAGATTACGTATTTTCAGCGGATATCCGTCATTTTGGGGTCAAATATCCTGCATATCAGGGTCAGATATCCAGTATTTTGAGGCCCGATATTGGGGAGTTTCTGGGGCAGCTATCCGGCAGTCAGGACAGGCAGGATATCCAGTATCCGGTGATAGCCCTATCTGCCGGACATCTGGTATCCAGCTAAATCCCTATCCGGTGCATCATTAGACTGCCATATACGTTGTAGTAGTGTAAGCCTGCTACTCATTATTATATATTTGTTGATTGCAATTGAGTAGTGCAGCCTGTTTCAACCAAAATCAAAGTTAATTTTTTTAAATAATCAAACTTATTTGAATCATTTTCCATTTATTTCAGAGTTTATAACAGATTTAACACTTCCTACCAGTTTGACCAGTGAATAAATAAAATGAAAACTATTGATTCAAATCATGATGTTTGTCACCAAGAAGAATTGTTGTGATTGGTATTGAGATTTCTTCACATTCATATTATTGCCTCAGCCCCCTTCATTATCTTGGTTCAGAATAACAAAAATTGGTTTCTGTCAATGTCTTGGAAATCACGAAGTGTCAGTAGCTCAACAGTTGTTCAAGTATTACACCAAACTGCCAATTATTTAATTTGTCTCCCATTGCATTCAGTTGAAAATATTGGTGGAAACAGTTTAGGGGTTGATGAATAATCTAGATGTTTTGCTGGAGGACCCTGTAGGAAAATGATAAGAGGCTAGCACTGTCATCTGAGCTAGTGCACGTCATATTAGCGTCCAAACAGCAACATCATCTTGCTGCTAGCTGCCTAATGAAAGTGACTGGATGCTTGGAGTCTAGGTAGCTGTTTAGAAGTGAATATTTGATTGATACATTTGTTGGGGAGCTGAGGCAATTGGATCCATTGCTGATAAAAAATGGCACCAACCTTCACCATGGCGCCCTCCCTGGTGAACATACCAGACTTGACTATGACTGCACCCTTAGCAGTGACATGCATCTAAGCTGGACCAAGATTAGCATAATCTCACCAAACAGTGGCCTCTGCAGTCTTCAGTGGGCCTTTCCATAAAGTATTATCTGGAGTTGCAGCTGTTCACCTTCTTGTGCTTATGGCAACCAGGCAGGCCAGCCTCTGACCTTGCACACAAGCGTGCAAGCAAAGCCATGTGATGACTCCGTCAAGTCTTGTGTGGAATTCAAACTATTGATTCAACTACAGTCCTTTCTTCAGCAGTTAAGATGCCAACAAGTTTGTGCAGACTTTTTGGCAGGTAAAATTATTGCTGCAGAAAATCTTGGATCTCTGCTGGAAGTGTTGGAAGCTCTTGGTGGATTGATTTGTATTGATTGGCCTTGTTTGCAGTGCTGCTGGAGTCAATCCTGTGACAATGCAGCTGAGCACTTGAAGAGGCTGAATAGCCACAGTCTCCTTGAGTACAGTGAATACTGTGGAACTGATGGGTAGGAGGAATATACCTATAAAGCAATATTGGACATCATTATTAAACTGCTGGACAGCAACTATTGGAACAGTTTTCAGGAAAGCAGTCCCAGCTTTTCATCTAGCCTTGGTTGGAGAAGTACCAATGGTAATTCATCAGATGACAGTTCCATTTGTTGTAGGGTCAGTGCTAGTGAGAAGCATGTGGGGTCCTCCACTGAACCTCTATCATTGGAAGCTGCTGTTGGAGGTGCTGATTGTGAGAGGTTTGATGCTTTACCCTGTTATCAATCCAGCTCAAAGCATCGGTGTCAGGAGCTGTTGAACGATGATGACAGAGGTTGTATTCATTCAAGAGGCATCACTCCACAGAATTTAACTGAAACTGAAATTGGTGGTGATTGGGATAGCTTTGATAAAGCAATGAAGATGGTTCTTTAAATGACATTTGCATAAATATTCCTGTTTTCCACTCACGTAAGGCTGTTATTCCTGAACCCTTTCATCCAAATGGCAGGCAACCACTGAGAGAATTCTTTTGTAGCTATGAACATTATTTTAATGCCACTTATTATGGTGGTCAACAAGCTTGCACCCAAATTCTTGGCAAGTTTCTAGTGGGTGAAATGAAAGATGCTTTTGATGCACTTAGAGGAACTTGATTAAAGTACATTGACATGAAGCAATCATTGTGTGAGTGGTACCAATCTCAGAGGATTAGCCAAGCTTGTTGGAGAAGGGATGAGTTTCAGAAAGCTAAAATGAAAGAAGGGGACACTTTTCTACTGTAGTTCATGCAACTTTAAGGGATTGCCTGTCAAGCCTATCCAAAAGATGTTCAGAGGTGCGCTCATGAGCTTGGAAAGAAGGTACTTAAAACTGTTCCCAAACAGTTTGTGGCCTCAGTGGAAAGAAACGAAGAAGTGAAGATCATGCTTGGGGCAAACAAGGGTGTAACATGGAGTGATCTTAAAAAACTGGCCAATTTCCATGACCCAAAGAGAAAGAAATTACAACTGGAGCGCCTTGATTTGACCAAAGACCAACCATATTTACCTGAGAGCAAATGTGATCAAAGTGTGAATGATCAGAATATTTTACCAAGACAGAAGAAAAGAGTTTTCTATATTACCAAGAAAAGAAGGAAAAAGTATAGTCCTGTTGTCTGCAACATTTGCAATTGTAAGGGACATGCAACCACCAGCTGCTGGTATGAGATTGATGCATGTACTCTGTGTGAAAGTTCAAGCCATTTGGAAGAGAAATGTTTCAGGTTGTCAGAATCAATTGAAATTATTTTTTTCGTGACCATAGTGATGATCACACTCAGTTGGTGCAGCATCAATTGCATCAGCAGTCTATAAATTCACTCATAGAGGAGCCTTTGCCACTTCAACAAGATCAAGAGCAGTTAAACTGTATGGCTCTGTGACTGGAGGGGAAGTTGCAGAGCATTGTATTGGAGCCTTCCCTGATGTGAATAGTTCTAACCAGTTGGATTTAGAACAAATATCTTCAAATCTTACTCCCCCAAGTGGGGTGCAGGAGATGAATGAACTGTCTACCAATCATTTAATGATGCCAGAACTGGGTGGCTCACAACCAGATTCTTATTATTGTTGTTAGATGTTGATTCCTACATGGATTGTAATATAGAGTTATCTTCTCTGTTCACTGTTCAATATGCCTGGGAAAAGTGTCCTGAGGCTCTACCCAGGGAAGTACCAGTAACTGCTACTAATGTGATTTTGTCTCCTTGTGTTGAAACATGGATCATGTCTTTTGATGGATCAGAGTTTGATTAGTGCACTGCTGTTTGTGCAGTAACTGGGATCCCCCAGGATGGGTTTGACCTAGAATTGTAAAGATGTAACATGTGTTCATCTGGCTGTGCTAAGGAGGATGTTAAAACTTATTTGTTCAATACAATATCCAGTTTGGATGAGATATTAAAGTTGGCTTCTTGCCATCAAAGTCTAATCCAAATAACTCAAATACCTGCCAACATGAGGCTATGAATTTGTTAGGTATCCTGTGTCAGTTATGCAGGCTACAAACCATGAGGTACTAGAGTAGAGAAGTATTTCCAATCCTATTACACATGCCTTGAGATCAATAAAAAATAAATGTTCCTTGTCTTTCCCCTAAAGAATGATCTGATGGGGATGTATCTACCTATTGGATGTTTGAAAATAATTATATTGAGTTGATGTTGTCTTTATATGCTTGAATCAAAATTTCTTAGGTGGTGTCCCTGAGGGTAAACTTATTTATATGTAAAATTTTAACTGAGTTCAATTGCACAGTGGACTTGATTCGTTAATGTGCTTTCATGTGGCCATTTGATCCATAGTATGTTGCATCAAAGTTGACATGCTTGGTAATATGTTGTCCCCATTTTATCTAGCTTGAAACAGGCTGGTGGGGAGAAGTGTAGTAGTGTAGGCCTGCTACTCATCATCATATATTTGTTGATTGCAATTGAGAAGTGCAGCCTGTTCCCACCAAAATTAAAGTCAAATTTTTAAATAATCAAACTTATTTGTATAATTTTCCATTTGTTTCAGAGTTTATAACAGATTTACAACTTGCTACCAGTTTGACCAGTGAATAAATAAAATTAAAACTATTGATTCAAATCATGATATTTGTCACCAAGAAGAATTGTTGTGATTGATATTGAGATTTCTTCACATTCATATTATTGCCTCAGCTTCGTTCATTATCTTGGTTCAGATTAACAAAAATGGGTTTCTGTCAATGTCATGAAAATCATGAAGTGTCAGTAGCTCAACAGTTGTTCAAGTATAAAACCAAAACTGCCTATTATTTTATTTGTCTCCCATTGTATCCAGTTGAAATTATTGATGGAAATAGCTTAGGGGTTGATGAATAATCTAGATCAGTTTTGCTGGAGGACCGTGTTGGAAAATGATAAGAGGCTAGCACTGTTATCTGAGCCAGTGCACGTCTATAACGTCTCTACTCATCATCCATGCGCTCCGGCCCTTCCACACTTAAGATATTCAAGCACCTTACCAACATGATCACCCTCAGATGTGAGAAGAGACAGTATATTGTCCCAGAGTATAAAAGTAGGCTCTCTTACCCACTGCATAAGTCCAAGAGATGAGAAACAGTCTAAAAATTGCATGTAAATTGCTCAAATGTAGCAATCAATAAGGTCCAATGACCAGTCAATCAATGGTAAATTAAAATCCCCTGCAATGATCACCTCCTTGCCATGGCAAAAGCTTAGTAAAAGTTTAATAAGCTGGTGTTTTCTAAAATTGTACAAGAAGGAGGCTAATAAACAGGCATCATCCAAAGGTCAAAATCAATTAGGTACACAATCACAACATTTGGATTTACTTTTAAAAGTAATCAATTAGGTGCACAACTACAACTTTAGGATTCACTTTAAAAAAAGTAAATCTAGATATCATATCCTTAACTATCGTCCAGTTAGTCTTATTTCTGTTTTTTTCAAGTTAATTGAGAGAATTTTTGCTGCTGAGCTGGTAGACTATCTAGAGTTTTACCAGCTCCTTTCTTCTAGAGAGTTTGGATTTCAAAATCCTAGATCAACAGAGGATTAAATGTTGCTTGGTCTATTCGGATGTAGTTAAGTCTGTTGATGCCGGCATGGTTGTAGATATGATCATGCTTGATTTTTTGAAAGCATTTGAGATGTTGTTTTCCATCACATTTGGCTTCTGAAGCTGCAGGCATTTGGCTTTTCTGAGGTCGTGTTGAGGGGGATTGGTGGCTTTCTCGATCATCAAATTAAGTGTGATGGCATTGACGTAGTGAATAGTGAGCAGAGGGATGTTTTGAGTGGGGTTCCACAGGGTTCCAGTCGTCTTTCTTGTATGTTTATTTTTCAACAGATGACTGTGCATTTAAGTTTGGTGCATTTGCTGATGATTTTAAAATTTATTTGTCTTTCCATCATCATGATGTTGTTGATGGTGGTTTGTCTGCTTTGCAAGGGGACCTTGACAAAGTATTCCAGACTTCATCCTCATGGAATTTGACATTGAACCCTAGCAAGTGTGTTGATTTACATATTAGAAGACATTTTACTGGATGAACTGGTCCCAGTGCAGAGGCTGTTTAAACAGTTGGGG
This sequence comes from Gammarus roeselii, assembly GCA_016164225.1. NCBI lineage: Eukaryota > Metazoa > Arthropoda > Malacostraca > Amphipoda > Gammaridae > Gammarus > Gammarus roeselii. The sequence continues at coordinate 8,281 of SDVV010007127.1, forward strand.
GGGAATCGTTTGGAGTTTGTCCAAGTTCAATGCGATTTGGGTGTTCATGTGGATGTTGGTCTTAAGTTCCATGGCCATGTCAGAGAAGTTGTGAGACAAGCTGCTGGTCTTTGTAGTGATTTTCTCAGGTCGAAAGTTTACAGAAGCCTGGATTTAATGGTAAAGTCTTTGTGGCACATGTCAGGCCCATTCTTGATTACTGCTCCTGTGTATGGAATCTTGGGTATGTCCAGGATGTGAGGTGGCTTGAGTCTTTTCAGAGGAGGTGGACCAAACAGGTGCATGGTCTGTCTGAGGCATCCTACCATGACAGGCTGATTGCTCTGAATTTGTTCTCTATCAAGGGCAGGCTGCTGAGATGTGACCCTAAAGTATTGGAGAATTCTGTGCTGTGATAAGGAGGGTTTTGATTTGTCCATTCTGTTCCAAAGGTTGCTAGATGGTAGGACACAGGGACATCTGCACAAACTCTTGGTGCCTCGCAGCTCTGTGGATGTGGCAGCTAGATTTTTTAATGATCGCTGCATTAGGTTACGGAATGAGCTGCCTGCTGCTGTTGTTGTTCACTCATCTACCATTTCTGATTTCAAGGCAGAATTGGCTGAGTTTTTGGGGAATAGGTTTGAGTGTTAGGGGTTTGTTGTGTTTCCAGTCATGTTGGTGAGTTTGTGGTGTAATTTGTCCTGGTCTTTGTTTTTGATTGTTCTTTATAATTGTATATATTTATAATGTGTATGCATATGTACGTTTCTCTTTGCTTTCATAGTTTATTTTGCTGGGTTGGAGTTGTGCTTGGTGTTTTCCATACGGGTGGCTTTGGGTGTGTTTCTGAAAACCAACGGTGCACATCCCTTCCAGCATCTTCCCCTTTGTTCTTCTGCGGAGTCCTTGTAGGTGCTGCCACACATGGCTGTGCTGCCTTTCCTGACTCAGTGCACCTGACGATTGTGTATGCTGAGCTCTTGGGGGCCTGCAAAGGTAAGAAACCTCAAACACCAAAAATGCAATGTCCTTGTGCAAATACAGCAGCAATCCATGCTTCCAAGCTGTGCCATCAGTGTCACCCCTGTCAGAACTATAGTCAACAATATCAATGAAGGATGGTGCAACAGAAGGCAACAACCACACCTCACTAACAGCTAATACATGAATACACTGCTTCAGAAGCAAATCTGAGATAAAATCCACTGTATTAGCTAGCAAGTTGACATTTACATTGCCAACTTCAAAAACCTAAAATCACTCAGAAAACGGCTGGAGCTGAGCACATAAGAAAATTCTGATCATTTGACCCAGCAGCTTCACCATCTTGATTGGGAGCACCATCACCCTAACCAGTCAGAGCATCACCGGGACCAGTCATAGCAACAACACGACTGTCTGTAGCCCCACAACTAGGTGCAGCAACACTGCAACCATCAGCATCAGAATCGCAACCAGCCGCAGCAGGACCACAACCAGACAAAGCAATACCACTACCAGCTGCAGCAATACTTCCACCAGTCGCAACAACACCACCACCATTTGCAGCAACTCTACCAGCTGCAGTAGCACAACAACCAGCTACAGCAGCACCACTACCAGACGCAGCAGCACCACAACCAGCTACAGCAGCAGCACCACAACCAGCTACAGCAGCAGCACCGCGACAAGCCGCAGCAGGACCCTGATCAGCCGTAGCAGCATAACGACCAAAAGCAGTGCGGGTCACCACCCTTGCATAACTGTGTAGTAGTGCAAGCCCTCTACAGTGTCTTTTATTTCTTAAGTCATTTTTTCAGCCTGTTATAAGCTAAATCTTGATGTTTTGTATACGTAAGTTCAATATTAACAATACTTATTATGCTGATTTTATCTCTTGTAGAATTAAATAGTAATTGAGTTGACACAGTAAGACTCCTCACCTGCTAGCCAGCTAAATGATTGTATGGTTTATATCTTTTGCATACAGCCAGTTGGAGCCTTCCCTGCTTGTGAGTGGTTGATTGGTACTGCAGTTCCTAGCAGAAGGTGTTAGTTTCTGGGCTATCATTTATTCATTGGTTTGTGTTTAGCTGTACATATATGTAAATGTTTGTTACTGCACTAGAGTGACAATATAAAGATGCAAAATATAAATGTTAACTATCAAGCTAACTATTGTCTTCAAGTGGGTAATGCGCCATAAAAGGTTGGTTTGCAATGTAGCTAACTAATTACTCATTCCAGGCAAACTTCTCCATTGTAAATATTTAACTGGATATCTATTTTGCAGTTGTTTGCTTGCCACCTCTGACTCCCAGTGGGCCTGCTGCTCTGCTTGTGCCTGCTGATGCTCCTGCCAGCGCTTGCAGCTGGTCTGCACGTTCTGGTGGTTGCCTCTGTTGTTGCCGGCAGCTGCTTCTACCCCTACTGAGGAGTTCCCAGAGCCTCACAGCCTAGTTGTAGTGGAGCCTAATATTGTGATTTGTGTACCTCAGCTCCTTTGTCCTTCTGGAACTTGTTTTAAATTGAAGAGTTATTTAGTTATTAGAAAATACAATTGTGATTATTTTACAGTAAATTCATGAGACTCAAACACTTTAATTCATCCTTGGTGGCACCCAGTCATAATAAAATTAGATTGTTGTGACAAAATCCGGAACCGTTTGCCGGAGGATCCTGTTAGATTAGTTGTTTGGTTTGCGTTGGTTATCTGGGCCAGCCACTACTAAAACTGCCTTGACCTGTACCAGGAGCAGTTATGCAAGGGTGCCTTGGCCTGTACCAAGCAAGCACCCCGCCCCTCATCCGCCCACAGCAGGCTCCTTTTCCTGAAAAACTCCTTGTGTTTTTTAATGTAAGATCCCTCTGGATAAATATGCTTTTGCACCCGTCCAAACCTTTCAATTTCCTTGCATTCAACAGAATCTCACTCCTTGCATTGCCGTAACAGATCTTTGCTCGAAACATTTTGATCTGTTTGTTTACTCTATGGACCTCATGGAGGTCACATTCAGACCCAATCAGTCATCTCACCGCGCCCTGAAAACCAGCCTTCACATCACCCACAGTCTCACCCAGTCCTCTTCAAGATTAGATTCTGTTTTGGTTTCATTTGTTCCAGGACCTCCCCAACCTCTTTCCAAACAACTTCATATTTTTAGCAGACCTGGGAAAAACTCAGGTGCAGCCTGCTCAGGAGCATGAAGTGTACAATCATGGTTCTGGGCAGCCTGTGTACTGCTCGACAGTATTTGAACCTGGGCACATACAGCACCAACCACCACAACCAGTTGACTAAAGGCAGACTTAACCACTAGGGAGTCGCTACTGCCAACAGAGTTCTCCTTTCATGATGGCTACACCTGCACTGAATGTAATGATAAGTAATTGCATGTCCTCCATCCTCCACAAGTTTGTCTATCACACCTCTCTTCAGACCCAACACTCTGAGACTGGGTAAAAAGACCTGCCACAGTCATGACATTCAAGGCAGTCGTTGAGGGCAATGCAAGGCAAGTTTGGCATTGATTCCTCCTCATGCTGGATCCCTTCACTCTTAATGTTTGGGTCCCAGTCTGGCTTGTTCTCAAGCTCCCAGAGATCCTCTTTAAAAAAACTTTTGCTTATGTGACTTGCCAAAAAGTTCTTTGTTTTCGTGGTAGGGGAACAAGTCTCATGCTTTGAGGTTGCCTGTTTCTCTAGCGCCATAGAAAATAATAGGGCACTTCTTGGGGGGTCTTCCATTGGGATCAGGTTCAACTGGTTCAATCCACCCTGGCTAATAGGGGTATCCCTTCACTTTGGCTAAGATGAAATCGTATGGTTTGAAATCTGTTATAGGCATGGTCAACACGGTATTTAACAGAACTTCTTTACCTTGCAGAAGGTGTTCAGCACAGGGCAATTCTTCAGGTGCAAACTAAACTTGAGTGTCAGAAGATCCAATTAGACAGTAGATTTATTATTTCAACCTTAATATTTCAACTTATTGTTTGAACCATAATTGGCCCTTATCTCAATGGAAATAGACTAGTAGGTGTTCAGCACAGGACATATACAAACTGCAAAGGTGACACCGTAGCAGTTAATAATCGGTAGCAACGACTGGGGAGACTCCCCACCGGTCGGAAACACGCGGTGACTGCCCGTACTCCCCTTTTGGACACCAAGGCCTCAGAAATGTTACCGTTTGACTACTACAGGGCTTGAAAGAGCAGGTCTTTTTTAGTAAGTATCAGCTACTTATAGAAATTCAATATGCGCACAGAATTTATTGAAAATCACCAAAGTGAAGGTGTGTTTTTTAGGTCCCTGATAATTTTGATTCGGAAAAATCGACTTTCCGCAAACTTTGATGCCGTGTCTAGAGTTCCCATTGAATTAAAACCAAATTTGGTGGTGATACTCGGAATACAATGAAGTTCGTTGCGTAGGAAGGATTTTGGAAAGAAATGTAAACTTTTGTAGATATATACAAATATACAACTGTGGGGAGTTGCCCCAGGCCAAAAACTGATCGGGGGTGACTGCCCGCACTTATTTTGTTATTGAATATCTTTGTTTTTTTCAAAGAAAAGTAGTTGAATGAATTTTTTTGCACATATAATGACATCTGGAAGTAAATGACCCAGAATAATGACACCACAGCTAATTTCAAAATGCGTAACTAATTTTCTAATGACCCGATGTTTATAACACATGGTGACAAGTCTAGGCCTAAGTGTTAACTTATGTTTAATGCCCAGGAACAATATTTTACATCACATGTTCATATCAAGATAACAATACCTTACCTAGCAGGACTTGTATTCATGTTAATGCAATAAGTTTGCTATAGAATTGACGAAATACATTTTTTACATGTTTTTATCGTATTAATAACAAGATCGTTTTTTCGTGATAATTGCTCATTTACTGATACTTTAGGGTCATAATTAGTTTAGGATGTGGAGAAATGACTTCCAGTAAAGTTAGGTCGCAATTATTAAAGAAAAACTTCGTTTCCCGCAGCAATATCGGGAAAAAAATCCTTCGACAGTTATGACGGCAGCAAAAGACAAGCATCAAGGACAACTGTCACAGACGTAATATTTTACTTGACATTTTATTGTAAGCAGCTGATATATACTACTATAGGCATGCTCTTTCGATTGGTACTCTCAAACTTTTCATTCGCGTTTCAAATATTGATAAATAAGGGGTGCAGGAAGTCACCCCGTTAGGTGCTGGAAGTCACCCCTGATTAGAGGCCATAGCTCGCCGCACGTTTTTTTATCTAAATAACTTTTTTTTGGTTGATGATACAATGTTGAAACTTACAGTGCTTCATGATCATTATAGTAGCTATACACACTGTAAATACGAAGTTTCTCAGCCACGTGCCACTACTTTTTGAGTTATTTCAAAGTATGCACAGAATGCGGGGAGTCACCCCGGTCGATGCTATGTGAACAAATACTTGAATGAAATCAAATGTGCACACTACATACAAACATTTTGGAGAGAGTTCCACTCTGATACACCTGACACTAAAGGAACTTTTCCTAAAATCAACTGTCATCATGAGGAAATGATAGCTTGAAAGATTGTCTGTGAAAAGCTCCCCACATCAGGAGTCATTTCAAACAAGCTTAGAAGACCAAAATTAAATACTGAAACAAAAATTATCCGACATTTGATCATATCTGAAGAAAAAACTAATTGGAAAAGATCAAGATTAGGCAATTTAAGAAAAGTACTCACTTCTCATGGAGCTCATTTACACTGGACACTCTGTTGTGGGAATACTGCACCATTTCAGAGAAGAGAAGGGCAAAAGCAGTGGCACTAACTTCATTGCGGCCTCGACTCATGGTCTTGTCAAGTAGGCTAGGTCTCTGCTGTTGCTGTTGTTGCTTACTACCAACAACATTTAAACTCATGATAAATAGCTTATTGACTATGAAGCTGTAAATAAAATGTATATATTATGTAGATTACATAAGACAGAACACAATTGGAATGCAGGTAGCTGTGTCTGGTAGCTATGATTGTATCCATATTTGCAAAGGAGAGATAACATGTCTTCAGTTACTAAAAGTTTTGTAACCTTGCAGTCAAAGTAGCCACCGTATGAATTGACCGTCATGAGGCCAGTTTGACAGCGTTTGTAATATGGTAGCTACCTCACTGAAGATGTTGTAGTTGTTGCTTAGCCCCAGTTTCCATCCGAGTTGGTGGAAACCGCGCCAGCGCACTGAACGAAATCCTCAATACTCACCAAAACGCGCATTTTGAATCGGGGGCAAGAGGGAGAAGAGAGATGACCAGTTTATTGGTGGTGCTGTTGCTGATATCCTAATTACCTTTGTGAGCTGTGTGACAGTTGACATATGACTAGCCATGTGGCACAATTTGTACTAGCATGTTCATGACCCTCAGCCCAACTGGATTGTTCCAACAAGATGCATGTAGGGACAACCTCATTCTGCTCTCCCAATCTTGCACTAAATTGCCAATGTGGGCCTATTGAGACATGTTGTCTGACCACATACCCAATAATCATGAACTACCAACTTTGATCCCCAATCCACAACATGCCCCTTCACATTTTTCATAACTACAACAGAGCAGACTGGGACGTATACAAAAAATTAATAGAAATTGCCCAACAAGACTTTGACATCTACCAATATACATCCTTTGACACAGCCATGAAACACTTCACCACAGTAAATAACCATGCAGATAGACAAAATATACCTGCAGGGTTTGTCTGCAGTTTTAAACCAGATTTTTTGGCAAAAAATAAGCAAAAAATACAGGAGCAAAACCATCTTTGTAATTTACCCTCTTCCAATGACCGAATCACTCAGGTTCAACTACTTAATGCAGAAATAGATGCAAATATTCATGAGAAACAGACAAATCTATGGTGAGATGTGCTTGCAAACACCAACTTTCCAACCTCACAATCAAAATTATGGAAACTCATCAGGAGCTTCAACAACACAAACACAAACCGCATAAACACACATGAGGCAATCCTTCCACCCAACACCCACACCATACCATCAGACCAAGGACAACAACAAGCAGACATACACAACAAACACTATGCAAACATTTGTCAACTACCACACCATCCAGACAACAAGAGGATACTTCAACAGTTACACAGATTGCAGATCGATCCAAACACAGATCTTCTTTTCACACCTGCTATGACCATAGCTGACATTGGCCATCATGTATTTTAAATTTTTCTGAATTACACCATGTTGGGTACAATTTCAAACATTTGGAAAGGGCTACAACCATCCCCATACCAAAACCAATCACAGTTCCTACCAATCCAGCCACATACAGACCCGTTTCTTCCATTGCAAACCTCAATTTTTAGGGCTCAACACTCCTCAACAACCCCATCAAACCATCTATGAAGGCCTGAACAAAGAGAAGCCAGTGAAATGAACCTTGATATGCGCTATCAATATTAGTCAAGCCTTGGACACAGTTCCAAACAGGCCCTCATAAGCAAAAAACTCGACACACACATTCATCCAAACTACGAGAAGTGGCTTCCTAATTTCCTCAGTGCTGTTCATTTTGATTGCTGGCGCGCTGAGGTGTACTGCCTCCCATGCCTGTGTGCCCTGTTGGCGGGGCTGTAGGGGCTGTGGGGGGCTGCAAAGTTGAGATACAAAGGTGAGTAGACATGCACACACTGTCTACAATAATGAGCAGTCTTAAACCTGCCACTTCATCAATGGTGTCCCAAAGGGCTCAGTGCTTTCTCCCTCCCATTTCATTACCTTCATGTACAACCTGCCCATTCCAACAGAACTCAAGCCTACATCAGCTCATACGTGGACGATCTCACAATAATCACACAATACCACAAACACAAGACCGCAGCTGCACAGCTACAACAGTACTTGAGCTCTTTTAATGTCAGATTGCTGGACAGCAGAATGAAGGTGTCTGCAAGCAAGTCATCCCTCAAATCAACACCACATAAAAGTGAACACCGAATCCACCCCCTATGTCACACTCAACACCACCCCCATACCCCACTACAGCTATCCATGGAGTATCTTATGACACCGGGATGACATTCAAGGCTCACACAAACAACATCGGCATCAAAGCCAGACCCAGACTGAACATGTCTAGGGCGCTCACTACAACCACTCATGTTAACTACACAAACGCTTCATCAGGCCTGTAATCTCCTAGGCATGCACCGCTTGGCCCTCTGACCTTGCACCTACACACACACAAACTCCCTGCAAAGGGTACAGAACTTGCAACATGCTGTACTCAGACCACAACCATCCTGCCCTCACAAGAAGAAATCGTGGTTCACCCTCTCAAACATCATCTTGATATGAGAGGGGACCCAATTTATAAACAGAATTTCAGATCCTGCACATCCATGCCACAACCTACTGAACCTTTGTCCAACCAACCAACACCTAAATAACACACTGGCAACACAATTCAATTCTCTTCATGCGACCATTCCTGAACCTACAGATAACACATCTATGCAAAGACAGACACACTTCACAGCTCTTGCATCAGATAAACACTGAGTCAACACGGTCTTGCAGAGTCTCACGCCTAGTGAGCATGGAGGAGTAGGGGTTGCCCAGGATTGACAGGGTCCACCTGTCACGTGGGCCAAGCAACACACGGCCCACCAGCACCAGCATCTAGACTGGGAAATGTCCCTTCCAATCTCTGCCAGCGGTGCCAGGGCTCACCCAATGCGGTCAAGCAAGTCATGACTTCATAGCCAGCAACGGTGTTAGAGCGTTAGTTTTTATGTTGGTGGCCATCTGCTTCTGCTAGAGACTTTGCGTACTTATTGAAGATAAGTTGACTATGATAGGGAAGGAATAATTTAGCAAAATTTCAACTATTATAAAAAGTAGCACGTAAAAATTTCTATCAGGAGCGCTCAAACTAAGATACCTTACTCACTCCATGAAACACGCAGCCCATGAATTGGTACTCTACGCTGGTGTAACCAGAAAAAAGAACCAAGGCCCATGTATAGCTCCTACAAAACCTGTTGCAAAAAAAATCAAATAAATAATAAGCACATGCAAACTGAGGAATAATATGCAAACAGAACACAGCAACACATTCAAGAATGAACTACATAAGATGCAAATCATGCATCTCAGTATTGGGAAGACTTAATCTATAGAGTAGTAATGTTTCGATCAAATAAATGGGAAGTAAAATGTTGCATAGAAAAGTAATCAATGAGACTAAATAAAGATTCTGAACATATCTTGGTAGGAAGGGGACAGAAGAGCTCCACTACCGGGGAGACCCTCTCCATCAATAACATTGACCCCATTAACCTGCCTATACTCTTGATAAATATCCAAGTAAGGAATAAGTAACAAAGTGAATTCTTAAAAAGGTGCAAAATTACTATTGAGATTGACGAAACAATGTCTTTGATGCTCAAAGACATTGTTTCAGCAAAAAAGACCAATAGTGCCCAACCAAAAGTAGTGAAGAAGAGTATGGCTGATGTCATGCTACCAATCTCTTGGCTTAATTTCTAGCAAGCCAGTAAAACACACCACCCAACCACCAGTGTCCAGAAGGTGCCATGCACAACTAGGAAGGACCGCTCACAGCCCAACAAGTAGTAGCACCCTAGGCCAATTTAACAGTTATGGATGACTAACAATTACTCAGGCTGCAAGCAAATCCCAGAATGCACCCCTG
>SDVV010007128.1:0-17974 GCA_016164225.1 Gammarus roeselii
GGGTAACATCACACGGGTAACATCACACGGGTAACATCACACGGGTAACATCACACGGGTAACATCACACGGGTAACATCACTCGGGTAACATCACACGGGTAACATCACACGGGTAACATTACACGGGTAACATCACACCGGTAACATCACACGGGTAACATCACACGGGTAACATCGCACGGGTGACATCACACGGGTAACATCACACGGGTAACATCACACCGGTAACATCACACGGGTAACATCACACGGGTAACATCACACGGGTAACATCACACCAGTAACATCACACCAGTAACATCACACCAGTAACATCACACGGATAACATCACTCCGGTAACATCACACGGGTAATATCACACGGGTAACATCACACGGGTAATATCACACGGGTAACATCACACGGGTAACATCACACGGGTGACATCACACGGGTAACATTATACGGGTAACATCACACGGGTAACATCACACGGGTAACATCACACGGGTAACATCACACGGGTAACATCACACCGGTAACATCACACCGGTACATCACACGGGTAACACCACACCGGTAACATCACACGGGTGACATCACACCGGCAACATCACACCGGTAACATCACACCGGTAACACCACACCGGTAACATCACACCGGTAATGTCAATCCTGTAACGTCACACCAGTGACTTCACACCAGTGATGCTTCGCCGGAGTAAATTACGTCAATCAGAAAATCGTAATGGATACTCACAGGTACATTCAATGCTTGGATTTAGGTTTCTGTGTCTTATTGTTTGCTTTCACGCACTGATGTGACTAGATAGAAGATATGCTCAAACCTGGGTATTGATGAGGGAGAAATAAGGTAAAGGGTGAAATACGGAACAGGGAGAAATAGGGTACAGGGAGAAATAGGGGACAGGGAGAAATAGGGTGCAGGCAGAAATAGGGTACAGGCAGAAATTGGGTACAGGGAGAAACAGGGTATAGGGAGGAATAGGGTACAGGGAGAAATAGGGTACAGGGAGAAATAGGGTACAGGGAGAAGTAGGGTACTGGGAGAAATAGGGTACATGGAGAAACAGGGTACAGGGAAAAAAGGGGTACAAGGAGAAATTGGGTTAAGAGAGAAATGGGGTTGAGAAAGAAATAGGGTTAAGAGAGAAGTGGGGTTGAGAGAGAAATAGGGTTACGAGAGAAATGGGGTTATGAGAGAAATGGGGTAATGAGAAATGGGGTAAAGAGATAAATAGGGCAGAGGGAGAAATAAGGTGAACATATAAATAGGGTAAACAGAAAAATAGGGTAAACAGAGAAATAGGGTAAACAGAGAAATAAAGTAAACAGAGAAATAAAGTAAACAGAGAAATATGGTAACAAGAGACATATGGTAACCAGAAAAATAGGTTAAACAGTGAAAAAGAGGGTAAAGGAACACCGTGGGTTAGGGATACCGAGAGTAAAGGGACACCGAGGGTAAATGAATACCGAGGGTAAATGAATACCGAGGGTAAATTAATACCGAGGATAAATGGATACCGAGGGTAAATGGATACCGAAGGTGAATGGATACCGAGGGTAAATGGATGCAGTGGGTAAATGGATGCCGAGGGTAAATGGATACCGAGGGTAAATGGATGCCGAGGGTAAATAGATCCCGATAGTAAATGGATACCGAGGGTGAATGGATACCGAGGGTGAATGGATACCGAGGGTAAATGGATACCGAGAGTAAAGGGATACCGAGAGTAAAGGGATACAGAGGGTAAAGGGAGAGAAGGCAACGGAATCGAGGGTAGAAGAAAAGAGAGGGCAAAGGGAGAGAGGGTGAAGGGAGAGAGGGTAAAGGGAGAAAGGGTAAAGGGAGAGAGGGTAAAGGGAGAAAGGGTAAAGGGAGAGAGGGTTAAGGGAGAGAGGGTTAAGGGAGAGAGGGTAGAGGGAGAGGGTGAAGGGAGAGAGGGTAAAGGGAGAGTGGGTAAAGGGAGAGAGGAGGTAGACGAAGGGAGGGTGAGTGGAGAGAGAAGGTGAAGGGCGAGAGCGAGTGAAGGGCGAGAGCGAGTGAAGGGAGAGAGCGAGTGAAGGGAGAGAGCGAGTGAAGGGAGAGAGCGAGTGAAGGGAGAGAGCGAGTGAAGGGAGAGAGCGAGTGAAGGGAGAGAGCGAGTGAAGGGAGAGAGCGAGTGAAGGGAGAGAGCGGGTGATTGTTAACAAGGAGAGGGGAGTTGAAGGAAGAGATGGTTAGACTGTTTACAAGTGTTTACAAGTATAGAAAGACAGCACCAGGCCTATTGGCTCAATCTAGGTTGCCTTTTGATAGCAAGATAGCATGTTCTGAAGTAGAACGTCTAAGAGAGCTTCATGTGCCATTTCTGTTTTTATAACATAAAGAAATAGAACAGTTTAGCTATTTATCGGCGATTCATGTAGAAATTATTGAGCTGAGACTTAAACGTTACGATTGTAATGCTGTTTAGAACCTCCACTGGAAGTTTGTTTCATTCTTCGACAACTCTTTACGTGAAGAAATTGCGTGTGATGTCGAGCGAGAAACGTTTCCTAACGGCTTTGTATCCATTGTTCCTAGTCACTCCGTTCGAATCTAGAGTGAAAAGGCTCGCTCGGTCGACGTTTTCCTTACTCTTCATAATCTTCCACACTTCAATCGTGTCACCTCTGACTCGACGTTTCTCTAGCGAATAAAGATTGAGTTCACGTTGCCGGTCTTCATACGATTTATTCCGGAGCGGAGGGATGACTTGAACCTTTTCTAATTTAATAACGTCTTTTCTAAGATAGGGAGACCAAAATTGAACGGAATACTCGAGATGCGGTCTAACATGCATTGTATACCTTGAATATACTGTCTTAGTTTTTGTACGAGATAGTGCGGAATATCATACCAAGAATTTTGTTACCTTTCTTGGCGGCATCGTTACATTGCTTGCTACTTTTCAAGTTGTTACTAATGATGACACCTGAATCTCTCTCTTCGGTAACAGGAATGAGTTTCTTTCCGGACACTGAATATTCGTGTTTGAGGTCATGAGGACCTATGTGCATAACTTTACATTTGTCTACATTAAATTTCATTTGCCACTTTTCTGACCAATCAACAATTTTGTTCAAGTCTAGTTGGATCTTCTGACACTCTAGCTCAGTTTGTACTCTTCCTCCTTTCTTAGTGTCGTCTGCAATCTTGCTAATGTTTGAGAGTACGTTGCTTTCAAGATCGTTAGTAAATATTGTAAAGAAATTTGGACCTAACACGGATCCTTAAGGCACGCCGCTTTTGACATTACCCCAGGAGGAGGAAGCTCCATTAAGTACAACTCACTGCCGTCTGCCCGTGACCCAGCATTTTATCCAGTTGTGAAGCTCGCCTCGAATACCGATGCTGTGCAATTTACTAACTAGGTGCTTGTGGGGTACTTCATCAAACGTCTTTTGAAAGTCAAGGTAAATGATATCGATTGGAGATTTTGTGTCCTGGATTTTTATTATATTCTTGAAAAAATAGCAGGTTCATAGGACAGGAACGGTTGTGTTAATAGCCATTCTGAGAGTCGCCAATCAGTTTGATTCGAAGAATCCTGTAATTTTACGAGTTATCAAACTTTTCTATTACCAATATCTGAGGTGAGACTAATTGCACGGTAATTGCCAGGAATCATTTTGTCCTCGTTTCGAAAAATTGGGGTAATATTGGTTTCTTCCCATTAAGAGGGTCAGGTGCCATGCGTGAGAGATTGGGGGAAAATGTTTGTTAAATGTTCAGTGATTTCGTTTCTAGTCTCTTTTAGAATTCTGGGATGAACTTGGTCTGGATCTGGAGATTTTGTGACTTTCAGTTTATCTATATGTTTAAAAACTTCGGCGGGTGAAAAGTTCACTGTGCTGAGAACTTCAATTTGTCTTTCCGCAATGATATCCTCAGGATTAGGATTATCCTGATTCTCTGACGTAAAAACAGAAAAAAAATATTCATTAAGTAGAACACTCAATTTGGTGTCGTCCGTTTCTAGTTCATCATTATCGTTCTTGAGAGGACTAATTAATTACAGATCTTGAATTTTTTACTCGAAATATAGCTAAAAAAGTAGTTTCGGATTAGTTTTGGCATTGGCGGTAAATTTCATTTTCATAATCCTTCTTCTTACGTTTCTGGACCCTCTTTAGATCTCTTCTGCTGATTTTGTATTCAGTTTTTGCTAAGTCGTCAAGTGGATGTTTCTGTTTTATCGAGTGATTTGCTTACTTTCGTGACTGAAGACGCTGCAATTTTACTTTCCAGTACTTAGGCTGATTGGCTGCTGTTTGCCTGTTTTTGCGCGGGATAAGCTCATATTCGATATTTCTAAGTGCAGTCAAGAAATTGTTAAGCGATTGATTGACATCTTGTCCGACGGTTATATGTGCTGACGACATTGACTCTCTTGAGCCATCGAAATTTGCTAATCTAAAGTTAGGGAATTTTTCGCAGTTTGTTGACGTTTTCAACTCGAGATCTATCAAAAACCTTATAGAGTTGTGGTCGCTGGTTCTCAGTGGTTCGCCCACTTCGACGTTCGTGACATGAGAGTCGCTTACATAAAATAGGAAATCAAGAATATTGCTACCTCTTGTAGTTGTCTTCACCATTGGGGTCATGAACGTGTCGTCTGCAAAATCAATCAGACGTTGGCCACTAGCAGTGCCTTCGTTTGTTTCCAATCAATGTGAAGTCTCCTAGCACAATACTATGTTGTGACGACATCGATGCGGGTGTTGTAAAGGTCGATGTCATCTGCACCCTTGCTTTTTGGGGGTCGATAGACGAGGGCGATTTGACATTTTATATGTTTACCGACTACTTGGATTGATACTATGTCGTGTCTGCTGTTGGGAATAGTGACTTCTAATATTTGCGGAGTCTTTTTTACGAGAAACAGCACTCCTCCGCCCTCTTGGCCTTGTCAATCTTTGTGAAATAGTGAGAAACCGAGGAGAGAAAATTAGCCTGAATAATGTCTGGTGCTCATTCTCATCCACGATTTTGTGATTGCTATTATGTCGATACATTCATTCATTGCAAGAATACCTAGTTCGTCGATTTAGTCTCTGAGACTTATAGCGTTCACATAGTAACTTTTGAGAGTACCGTTGACTTAATCTTCTTCTACTATGAGGCCTTGAGTCGGAGCCAAGATTTTCGTTTTTATTTAATCGGGTTGTACGAGCGGAGCGGCCACTATTGCCTCTGACTCGGACTGGACTTATGACAGGAACTTTTTTGCTAGAACCTGAGGTGATGTTTTGATGGCCTCTTGTATTTGTTGTGTATCTAGTGTTGAAACGGGTGAAGGCCGTTTAGTCATCTCGTCGGGTCCTGCTGGCGGAGTTGAGGGTATGATATAGAGTACGTTTTTTTACTTATTTTCAGTGACAAGACCAGCGCCTATGTTTTTAAGGATGTTTTCGATGGCATCAAGTCCATACGTGTTTATGCGAGCCTTGTTGGTGATTCTATTATAGTTATAGTACTTTGGGTCAATCATCGTTTCCCAATGATCAGAGAAAGGGATTGTCTATGCGATTGTTAAGAAAGATCCCTTTCTCTGATCGGACAAGATGTCAATCAATCGCTTAACAATTTCTTGACTGCACTTAGAAATATCGAATATGAGCATATAGGCGATTGTTAAGAAAGATCATCTTGCTTAACTTGAATCGTCTTTGGTTCGGATGCGGCAAGATGCCAGTGACGTGTATGTTCTTGTGTCAATCTTTGACAGTTTTAAACATGGTTTTGTACCTTTTTCATGTCGATTCTGTCTGTGACACGTCATTAGCTCCTACTTGAATTATAATTCGTTCAGACGAAGGTATCTTTTCCATAGAGATTATGCCCTCAATTTCGTCGATTCTTAAGTTTGTTTTGCCGAGTATTTCTAGTTGAATTCTCCCTTTTCGCTTATTTGATTTGAGGGAGGTGACATTGTAATCACCAATCACTAAAATTTTATCTGTTTTCTGAGAGTCCATTTCATCGGGCAATACGCCAAAACGGTAACGTATGTCGGGTCGGATGTGGTGAGATAGTGGCCGAACGTGTGGTGCATTGTCACGGTGTGACTGCCTCATGCTTACTACCGTATTGTACGATGCCTCGGTATCTTCGAATGAATTTTCCGTCGATTTGATGCTGTTTTTGGTCTTTTCGTCTAAAGTTCTAAGCTTCTTGGCCAATTCAGAGTCTATGGCACTTGAAGTTCTTTCACGTGATTTAGGTTGGCCTCAGCAGTTTCTTTGACTTGTGCTATTTCGCTGTTCATCAGATCTTTGAATTCGTGGAATCGTTTCAACACGTTTTCCAATTTTGATTCAATAGCTATCCGCTGGGTATTCGTGTTGACTGTCGTTGTGTTGGTTGTCATTGAAGGCGTGACTTAATTGTGCTTTCAGTTGTTTCATTTCCTCTGCATGCTGTTTAATTTCCTCTGCCTGTTGACATAGTTTGCAGCGCGCTGCCTTGCAATCCCCATATGAGGGACTGTTGCGCAATTTTTTAGCAGAGTTAGAAGAACTATCGCAAGCCATTAGTTCGGGGGCCTGCGAGATGTGGCAAATGCCACATTCTAGATAAGTCTTTACCATCATAGACTGGTAACGAATTTACCGGTGGGAAAATGGACCGTTTTCTTGAGTTCTATTTTCGTGGTTTCTTGTAGATAGCAGACATGAATGTACTAACTATAATTAGATGCGGGTTGTGACGATTATATCGACGATTCGACAACGGGATTTAAACAGATTTATTACAAAGCGAGGGAATTGAATGCGCGTTATCGTCGGATACACTTTAAAACACTTTAAAAAGGAAAAAATTACATGCGGGTTGTGACGATTCTGTCGACGATTCGAAAACGGAATTAAAACGGAAATAATTACATGCGGGTTGTGACGATTTTATCAACGATTTGAAACGGAATTAAAACGGAATTAATACAAAGCGAGTAATTTGAATGTGCGTTATCGTCGGATACACTTTAGCTCAGAGTTACTTCTTTTTTGCTTGTTTGAGTTTAATGCAAAGCTGAACTAATACGAAGCTGCTCCTTTTTGCTTCTTAATGTTGTGGAAACGATAGCATAATTTTGCGCATCAACCCAGACATGACCGACGGGGCATCAGAAGATGATGGAGAAATTAAATTAATTTCAGTAAATGGAGTGTTATGAAATAAAAGCACGATTCTATGTTGTAGGATGTAAAGAGCTACTGCCTACAATAATTTTTAAGAGTATAAACCACCTACAATATGAGTGGGGTGAATATAGTGAAAACTAGAGGGGGAACAATGAGCGGGGTGACGGGTGAGGAAAGGAAGCTAAGAGGGGAAGGGAGGGAAGGAGGGAAAGACTAATAATAAAAAAGAGATCGCATTCACTGCGTGCCTCTGGGTTATTACCTCATTTGACAGCAGAGACCGAAAACAAATTATGCCATTCTTCAGTCCCCGCCCCTCCCTTACCCTTCCCAGCCCATCTCGACGTCTGTGGACAGTTTCTAGTGTCAGAGCATTAGAGAAATGCCATCATAACAATGGAGATAGGAATTTGAAGAGCCAACCACTGCATCTGACCTCCACTTCTGATTATACGAACCTGGTGAAAAAGAGTGTCAGTTCACTGTCATCACTATCATTGGAGGGCAATAGCTTGCTACATAGAGAGGCAATAGTCTGTTGCATAAAGGGCAATAGTCCGTTGGTTGCATAACGATCAATAGCCTGTTGCGTAACGAGCAACTGTCTGTTGCATAACGGGCAATTGTCTGTTGCATAACGGGCAATAGTATGCTGAATAACTGGGCAACAGTCGGTTGCATAAAGGAGCAATAGTCTGTTACCTAATAGGGCTATATTCTGTTTCGTAAAGGGGCAATATTCTGTTTCGTAAAGGGTCAATATTCTGTTGCATAGATGGACTAGAGTCGGCTGCATAAAGAGGCAATATTCTATTGCATAAATAATCAATAGCCTGTCGCATAACGAATCAATAGTCTGAGGCATAAAGAATCAATAGTCTGTTGCATAAAGGATCAATAGTCTGTTGCATAAAGGATCAATAGTCTGTTGCATAAAGGATCAATAGTCTGTGTCATAAAGAATCAATAGCCTGTTGCATAAAGGATCAATAGTCTGTTGTATGAAGGATCAATAGTCTGTTGCATAAAGGATCAATAGTCTGTTGCATAAAGGAGCAATAGTCTGTTGTATGAAGGATCAATAGTCTGTTGCATAACAGATCAATAGTCTGTTGCATAAAGGATCAATAGTCTGTTGCAAAAAGAATCAATAGTCTGTTGCATAAAGGATCATTAGTGTGTTGCAGGAAGGATCAATAACCTGTTGCATAAAGGATCAATAGTCTGTTGCATAAAGGATCAATAGTCTGTTGCATAAAGCATCAATAGTCTGTGGCATAAAGGATCAATAGCCTGTTGCATAAAGGATCAATAGTCTGTTGCATAAAGGATCAATAGTCTGTTGCATAAAGGATCAATAGTCTGTTGCATAAATGATCAATAGTCTGTTTGTTACATAAAGGATCAATAGTCTGTTGCATAGAATGGCAATAGTATGCGGCATAGAAAAACGTTAAGTTCATCATAGAATGGCAATAGTCTGCGGCATATAAAGACATTAGTCTGCTACGTAGACCGACAATAGTCCGCCAAGAAGGCAATATTCAACAAAACTTGGCAGAAGTCTACTGAGAAGAGCAATTGTCTGATAGAGTCTAATAAAAGAGCAATAGTCTGATGAAGGAGCATTAGTCTGCAGAAGGAGCATTAGTCTGCAGAAGGAGCATTAGTCTGCAGAAGGAGCATTAGTCTGCAGAAGGAGCAATAGTCTGCAGAAGGAGCAATAGTCTGCAGAAGGAGCAATAGTCTGCAGAAGGAGCAATAGTCTGCAGAAGGAGCATTAGTCTGCAGAAGGAGCAATAGTCTGCAGAAGGAGCAATAGTCTGCAGAAGGAGCAATAGTCTGCAGAAGGAGCAATAGTCTGCTGCATGAGCCATAGTCTGCTGCATAAGCGATAGCCTGCAAAAGGAACAAACGTCTGATAAAAGAACAATCTTTGGCAAAGATACATGTTAGTCTGCCGAGTAAGAGAAAGTCGGCAAATAAATATAAATAGTCTGCAATAACCGAACTATCCCGCGTAGAAGAAAGATCATCGACGAAGGGAAATAGTAGTTGAAGTGGTAGTAGTCGTGGGACGGGCTAACGAGTCCATTCTAGCAGCATTCCAAAATTGAATTTGCTGTACAGCTAGCCCAGCCTAGATGAGGTGCCCATCGTTCATGGGCTGCTGGATGCTGAAGGCTTCAACAGAGGTTGTTGCCACCTTGGCGGCACTGGTTCAAAGGCTTAGTGAGGGGGATTTATTGGTCTCCCAGTGTTTGTCGAGGCGGTTTTTAACGTTATTACTGTTAACCACATAATGTGGTAAGCGGCTCCAAATTGTTGGTATCTTGATTGGAAAGAAATTTTCGGCCACTGACGTTCTAAATGGTTTTAGCTGCAATTTTTGGCCATTATTGATTTTCCTTGGGTTATAGTCTTAGTCAGAGGCCCTCAGGGCTAGTAGCTCTAGTGAATCCGTTTAGGTATTTGAAGGTTCCAATTAACTGACCTCTAAGTCGTCTTCTTTCAAGTGATATCAGTTCAAGTTCGTCGAGTTTTTGCGGATTTGTCTTATTTCTCAGTTCCGGAATCATTTTTGTTGCTCAGTGCTGAATACGTTTAATTTTGTTAATACCACCTCTTAGGTGAGGGGACCAAAATTGTACTACAAATTCCATTTGAGGCCTGACGATTGAAGTATATAACGGAAGCACGATGCCCCTGGACTTGCAGTAGAAGTTTCTGGATATAAAGCCAAGGACTCTATTGCCATTCTTGTAGCTAGCTCCCATTTGGTTTTCCACTTGAGATCTTTGGGGATTAATTTTCCAAGGTCTCGTTGTTGAACTATTTCAGTCATATGCTGGTCTGCCATTACGAGAGCAGAATTTCAATTTTGTGATCCAATGTGCATTACAGTGCATTTTTCAATATTAAAGTTCATTCGCCTATTATCAGACCAGTCAACAAGTTTATTAAGATCCCATTGGATATTAAAGCGATCTTGCTCACTGTCCGCTTTGTGGCAGAGTTTAGTGTCATCAGCAAATTTTATTTATAACTTGGTGTCGGTGTCAAGATCATTTATATAGGTTTATAAAGAGGAGGGCCCCAAGAACACTGCCCTGTGGTACTCCTGATGTTACCGTGGCCTACTGACTTTTTTCTTGGCCGATACAGACCCGTTGCTTGCGGCCCGTGAGCCAATTTCGGAGCCACGTGGCCACTTTTCCAGTTATGCCAAGTGCCTCCATCTTTCTTAGTAGGCGTTCATGGGGGACCTTATCAAATGCTTTTTGAAAGTCAAGATAAATAAGGTAGACAGCTTTGGTTTCATCGTATATTTCGGTGATCTTATTAAAGAAGTCCTGGAGATTGGACAGGCAGCTAAGTCTGCTTCTGAAGCCGTGTTTCGTTTCCAAACACGGCTTGGTTTCCTTTCGAGGTGACATGTTATGCTTGTTTCTATTAATATCTCCAAGATTTTGCTGACCACAGAAGTGAGACTAATTGGTCAATAGTTTCCTGGCTCTTGAATTCTACCCGTCTTGAAAATGGCTATGATGTTTGTGACTTTCCAGTCTTCTGGAATAATTCCAGTAGTCATAGACCTGTTAAAGTTCTCTGTCAGTGGACCAATTATGATTTCGGAGAGGATCCGTAACATTATCGGATGCAGGTCATCTGGTTCTGTAGATTTGTAAATATTCAGTTTGCTGAGTGAGTTTTTTATCTACTTCACCAACAAGGAAGTTGATATTTCCACTATGGTTGCACTTCTCCAAGCAGGTCCCATCTATGAAGACGGTTACAAAGTAGTCGTTGAGTATCATAGACATGTCGGCATCTGATTATTTTAGATCCCCTGCACTATTTCGCAGAGAGGCAATGCTGTCACGAACAACACGTCCGTCTCCCATCCAGTTATGCATAGAATCCTTTTTAGATTCTGCTTAGCCGACTTTGCAACATTTATTTCCTTATTTCTCGCGGCGCTTCTGATCCCTCTTTTCACTCTTCTACCAGCTCGCTCATGCGCTAGTTCTGACTGTGGCGTTGGATTGATTTTGCGAATTTTGTACAATGTTTGTCGGCTAGCATTGCTTCTTGAACTTCATTATTCAGCCAAGAGAAATAGTTTTTCTGTACTCTTCTCTCCGGGATGTATCGCTCGCTGGCTTGCACCACCTTATCTCTAAGATACTCAAAGCATTCATCGGCGGTCCTTCCGTCGAACTGGTACTCGAAGTCTACATATGTTTGTGATTTCGTCCTTTGAGCCATCAAGATTAGCTCTCCCATAATTGTAGTTGTACCTTGATACCTGTTTTCAAATAACGTTGCAGAAATGTGTTGATGACAAATAGTTACTAAGGAAATGGTGAAATGAGAAAGAAATGGGCAGGGTGTCAATTTTCACCTGACTTCACCATTCCTTCACCATACCAGCTCTGCCACCAACTCTGTTACCAGCTCTGCCACCAGCTCTGTCACCATCTCTGTCACCAGCTCTGTCACCAGCTCTGTCACCAGCTCTGTCACCAGCCCTGTCACCAGCCCTGACACCAGCCCTGACACCAGCCCTGACACCAGCTCTGCCACCAGCTCTGCCACCAGCTCTGTCACCAGCTCTGTCACCAGCTCTGTCACCAGCTCTGTCACCAGCTCTGCCACCAACTCTGCCACTAGCTCTGCCACCAGCTCTGCCACCAGCTCTGCCAGCAGCTCTGCCACCAGCTCTGCCACCAGCTCTGCCACCAGCTCTGCCACCAGCTCTGCCACCAGCTCTGCCACCAGCTCTGCCACCAGCTCTGCCACCAGCTAGTTAGGTGTGCTGGGCAATACGTAACTACTACCTTATTAATGTTCAATATATAGCAGCAATTGGCAGTCGAGCACATCCAGTTCCTTGTCTGGCATTGCAAGGACGTAAAAAAAAGTTGTACGAATGCACCTCCAGTCAATCACACGTTCCTAATTCTTGGCAATGCAGTAGAACATACTTATATAGAACGTACCTATTAAAGCAAACTTGTTTCCATAAAAAGCTGTAAATGGTCGCATTGCAGACGAGCGTTGCATAGGTGAGAATATTTGGCATATAGCAAGCCGGTGAATGGTCTAATGACATATAGCAAGCCGGTGAATGGTCTAATTACATATAGCAAGCCGGTGAATGATCTAATGACATATAGCAAGCTGGTGAATGGTCTAATTACATATAGCAAGCCGGTGAATGGTCTAATAACATATAGCAAGCCGGTGAATGGTCTAATTACATATAGCAAGCCGGTGAATGATCTAATGACATATAGCAAGCCGGTGAATGGTCTAATGACATATAGCAAGCCGGTGAATGGTCTAATGACATATAGCAAGCCGGTGAATGGTCTAATGACATATAGCAAGCCGGTGAATGGTCTAATGACACATAGCAAGCCGGTGAATTGTCTAATGACATATAGCAAGCCGGTGAATTGTCTAATGACATATAGCAAGCCGGTGAATGATGGTCTAATGACATATAGCAAGCCGGTGAATGGTCTAATGACATATAGCAAACCGGTGAATGGTCTAATGAGATATAGTAAGGCAGTGAATGGTCTAATGACATATCGCAAGGCAGTGAATGGTCTAATGACATATCGCAAGGCAGTGAATGGTCTAATGACATATCGCAAGGCAGTGAATGGTCTAATGACATATCGCAAGACAGTGAATGGTCTAATGACATATCGCAAGGCAGTGAATGGTCTAATGACATATCGCAAGACAGTGAATGGTCTAATGACATATTGCAAGACAGTAAATGGTCTAATGGCATATTGCAAGACAGTGAATGGTCTAATGACAAATCGTAAAGCAGTGAATGGTCTGAAGACATATCGCCCAACGGTGAAGCGTTCGTTCCACGGTAATGATCTTGTGCCGTTTGTTGCGAGGTGTGGAAGAGTTCTGAGTTATCGAATGAATTCTTTCTAAGAAACGCGTTTGTGTGGTCAGAACCGTTACATCTTGAAAGGAAGTGACGAGAATGAGCACATAAGCCAGAGAAAATAAAAGAGTGAGTTGGGTAGTTTGAAGTTATAGATGTGGTCAGGGGCAACCGTTCGCAAACATACTACAGGGTCACGTTCATCCATCTCTGGAGGGATGACTGAAGCAGTGCCAGGGTGTGTAGCCTGGTCGGTGTTGAGAGACGGCCTGATGCCAGAGGATAAACGTTTTTGTGCTGCAGATTACAGAGAACTATATTGTATTAATTAATACAATCATCAACCGGCATGACAACATAATCGAAAGGATAATCCAGTGTGGTAAAAAGTATGGAACAAATCCCTTCGCCTCTAACAAAGGGTAAATCTGCTTCTAATGTTAATTCGCTCGGCTCGGTGGGAAGGCCAGCATATATATTGCCAACTAAATGACAGGTCCTGGTACTCAATGACAGGTCCTGGTACTCAATGACAGGGTCCTGGTACTCAATGACAGTGTCCTGGCACTCAATGACAGGGTCATGGCACTCAATGACAGGGTCCTGGTACTCAATGACAGGGTCCTGGTACTCAATGACAGGGTCCTGGTACTCAATGACAGGATCCTGATACTCAATGACAGGGTCCTGGTTCTCAATGACAGAGGTCTGGTCCTCAATGACAGAGGTCTGGTCCTCATCGACAGGGTCCTGGTTCTCAATGACAGGGTCCTGGTTCTCAATGACAGAGGTCTGGTCCTCGATGACAGGATCCTGGTCCTCAATGGCTGGGTCCTGGTCCTCGATGACAGCGGTCTAGTCCTCAATGACAGGGTCCTGGTCCTCAATGACAGCGGTCTGGTCCTCAATGACAGGATCCTGGTCCTCAATGACAGCGGTCTGGTCCTCAATGACAGAGGTCTGGTTCTCAATACCAGGGTCCTGGTTCTCAATGACAGGATCCTGGTCCTCAATGACAGCGGTCTGGTCCTCAATGACAGAGGTCTGATACTCAATGGCAGGGTCCTGGTCCTCAATGGCAGGGTCCTGGTTCTCAATGACAGGGTCCTGGTTCTCAATGACAGAGGTCTGGTCCTCGATGACAGGGTCCTGGTCCTCAACGGCAGGGTCCTGGTCCTCAATGACAGCGGTCTGGTCCTCAATGACACGGTCCTGGTCCTCAATGACAGTGGTCTGGTCCTCAATGACAGGGTCCTGGTCCTCAATGACAGCGGTTTGGTCCTCAATGACAGAGGTCTGGTCCTCAATGGCAGGGTCCTGGTCCTAAACGCAAAGTCATGGTCCTCTGTTCAATGAACTCTATGCTTTGTTTAGAACGGATGAAGGTCAGCTTTTGAAAGGCAGCTACACGCAAAGAGCAGAATATTCGCGAATATTTACTGGGGCCACAGACATCAATGAAAGGCGAGTGAAGGACCGACCCTTCATGAATATTGACAGCGGCTTCAGGCATGAATGACAGGCGAGTGCAGGGCCAATCCTTCATAAACATTGACAGCGGCCACAGACATCACTGAAAGGCGAGCGAAGGGCCGACCCTTCATAAACATTGACAGCGGTCACAGACATCAATGAAAGGCGAGCGAAGGGCCAACCCTTCATAAACATTGACAGCGGTCACAGGCATCAATAAAAGGCGAGCGAAGGGCCGACCCTTCATAAACATTGACAGCGGCCACAGACATCAATAAAAGGCGAGCGAAGGGCCGACCCTTCATAAACATTGACAGCGGCCACAGACATCAATGAAAGGCGAGCGAAGGGCCGACCCTTCATGGACATTGACAGCGGCCACAGACATCAATGAATGGCGAGCGAAGGGCCGATCCTTCATAAACATTGACAGCGGCCACAGACATCAATGAAAGGCGAGCGAAGGGCCGACCCTTCATAAACATTGACAGCGGCCACAGACATCAATGAAAGGCGAGCGAAGGGCCGACCATTCTTGAATATTGACAGCGGCCACATGCAGGAATAAAAGACGAGTAAAGAGCCGACTCTTTATGCATATTGACAGCAAGCACAGGCAGGAATGAATGGCGAGTGAAGGGCCGACCCTTCATGAATATTGACCGCGGCCACACGAAGGCAAGAATAAAAGGGGAGCGAAAGATTCGGCCGTGATAATAGAATTGGCGCTTAAATATTCATTGAAAGCAGAGATGCGAGTAGGAAGAGTATTGCACCTACGACTAGATATTGCACGAGCGACTAGATATTGCACCTACGACTAGATATTGCACCTACGACTAGATATTGCACCAACGACCAGATATTGCACCTACGACTAGATATTGCACCAACGACTAGATATTGCACCTACGAGTAGATATTGCACCTACGACTAGATATTGCACCCACGACCAGATATTGCACCTACGACTAGATATTGCACCTACGACTAGATATTGCGCCTACGATTAGATATTGCACCTACGATCAGATATTGCACCTTCGACTAGATATTGCACCTACGACTAGATATTGCACCTACGATTACATATTGCACCAACGACTAGATATTGCACCTACGACTAGATATTGCACCAACGACTAGATATTGCACCAACGACAAGATATTGCACCTTCGACTAGATATTGCACCAACGACTAGATATTGCACCTACGACTAGATATTGCACCTACGACTAGATATTGCACCAACGACCAGATATTGCACCTACGACTAGATATTGCACCTACGATTAGATATTGCACCTACGATCAGATATTGCACCTACGACTAGATATTGCACCTACGACTAGATATTGCACCTACGATTACATATTGCACCAATGACTAGATATTGCACCTACGACTAGATATTGCTCCTACGACTAGATATTGCACCTACGACTAGACATTGCACCTACGACTATGGTGTACAAGCCTATTCATGGCCAACGAACAAGGGGTGGAAGTCGTTCACGGCCCACGTACAATAGGTTGAAGCCTCATATGTCCCAAGAAGAATGGTTGACAGCCTTCCATAGCCTACGGACATGGAGTATATCCCTTTCATGGTAAACAAACGAGAGGTAAACACCTTCCGTGGCCCACGAACAAAAGGTAAATTCTCTAATCCTCGGTGAAAAATAAAAGAATAATAATAAACATAATACTCATTGAAATGTGGTCAACTAATCTTGAGATGCCTCGTAGTATTTAGACGTTTACAAAGTAATCATTATATATAAAAATTTCCGCAACAGCTGAGAACATCTCGGGGACAAGGTTTTGGATATGTTGTCACTCATGAGCATATCGTGCGGATGTAAAACGTTTCAATGTCTTTGGAGGTGTTTTACTTCCAACTGCGTTACATCACAAAAAGGCACTCAAGTACCACATCCAAATGGAATACACGATTTATTACCCTATATTCACGTTTGGCGTGGAACAGG
This sequence comes from Gammarus roeselii, assembly GCA_016164225.1. NCBI lineage: Eukaryota > Metazoa > Arthropoda > Malacostraca > Amphipoda > Gammaridae > Gammarus > Gammarus roeselii. The sequence goes on from SDVV010007128.1 coordinate 16,562, forward strand.
TCATAGCCATAATTAAACTTTGATTTGAAGTGGATTCGCAAATTTTAGGCATTTACATCACTCGGTACGGTCAAGAAATGAAGATCTACTGCAATCTGTGAAAATAGCTTCGTCGATGGGTCCATGACCGTGACTAATAATATAAAACGATTAATACCCCAAACTGAGTCCTCCATTGAAATGTTAATGGAATAGAGCCATTTAAACAAACTGTTTATCATGCAGGCTGACGTGAAATAGAACAATTTAAACAAAAGATTTCTCGTGCAGGCTGACGTGAAATATAACCAATCAAACGAAAGGTTTCTCGTGTAGGCTGACACGCAATTTAACAATTTAAACAAAATGTTTCTCGTGCAGGCTGACGTGAAATAGAACCTTTTAAACCATTAGTTTCTCATGCAGGCTGACGTGGTATATATTCTAAGGAGATACATTACCACCGTCTCTCCGACCTACTACTCAGAGCACAAAATGGCACTAACTGGACACAACTACTCTCATTGATGGTGCAAATGGAAGCGCACAATGTTTCTATGTGACAGAGACGGCCGAGAAAAAGGGTTCGAGTCTGCGATGACCGAGAACTGTGTTCGAGTTTGCGATGGCCAAGAAACTGACTACGAGTCAGCGATGGCCGAGAAACTGACTACGAGTCAGCGATGGCCGAGAAACTGACTACGAGTCAGCGATGGCTGAGAAACTGACTACGAGTCAGCGATGGCCTAGAAACTGACTACGAGTCAGCGATGGCTGAGAAACTGACTACGATTCAGCGATGGCCTAGAAACTGACTACGAGTCAGCGATGGCTGAGAAACTGACTACGAGTCAGCGATGGCCTAGAAACTGACTACGAGTCAGCGATAGCCTAGAAACTGACTACGAGTCAGCGATGGCCTAGAAACTGACTACGAGTCAGCGATGGCCTAGAAACTGACTACGAGTCAGCGATGGCCTAGAAACTGACTACGAGTCAGCGATGGCCGAGAAACTGACTACGAGTCAGCGATGGCCTAGAAACTGACTACGAGTCAGCGATGGCCGAGAAACATATCAGTGGAGAGACTTCACACAGAAGATGGTGGCCACATCAGTTGGAGACTTCACTCAGGAGATGGCGGCCATCTCAGTGGAGAGACTTCACACAGGAGATGGTGACCATATCAGTGGAGAGACTTCACACAGGAGATGGTGACCACATCAGTGGAGAGACTTCACACAGGAGATGGTGACCACATCAGTGGAGAGACTTCACACAGGAGATGACGGCCATCTCAGTGGAAAGACTTCACACAGAAGATAGCGGTCATATCAGTGGAGAGACTTCACACAGGAGATGGTGGCCATATCAGTGGAGAGACTTCACACAGGAGATGGTGGCCATATCAGTGGAGAGACTTCACACAGGAGA
>SDVV010007129.1:0-17974 GCA_016164225.1 Gammarus roeselii
CGTCACCGTCTCGAACAACAACAACAACAAATAACTAGTATAAGCCCATTTACAGCAGACTTCCTGCATGGAACAGAGAAACACCTAAATGAACATTTCTTAAATAAAATTACATTATAAATTGCATAAATGAAATAGTTTTGTAGAATCCAATAACTGTGGATTGACAGGGCGCCAATTAATCTACACAATAGGCCCAGTTCCATCGATTGCTCAGTTCCGTCGATTGCTCAGTTCCATCGATTGCTCAGTTCCGTCGATTGCTCAGTTCCATCGATTGCTCAGTTCCGTCGATTGCTCAGTTCCATCGATTGCTCAGTTCCATCGATTGCTCAATTCCATCGATTGCTCAGTTCCATCGATTGCTCAGTTCCACCGATTGCTCAGTTCCATCGATTGCTCAGTTCCGTCGATTGCTCAGTTCAATCGATTGTTCAGTTCCATCGATTGCTCAGTTCCATCGATTGCTCAGTTCCATCGATTGCTCAGTTCCATCGATTGCTCAATTCCATCGATTGCTCAGTTCCATCGATTGCTCAGCTCCGTCGATTGCTCAGTTCCATCGATTGCTCAGTTCCATCGATTGCTCAATTCCGTCGATTGCTCAGTTCCATCGATAGCTCAGTTCCATCGATTGCTCAGTTCCATCGATTGCTCAGTTCCATCGATTGCTCAGTTCCATCGATTGCTCAGTTCCATCGACTGCTCAGTTCCATCGATTGCTCGATTCCGTCGATTGCTCAGTTCCATCGATAGCTCAGTTCCATCGATTGCTCAGTCCCATCGATTGCACAGTTACATCGATTCCTCAGTTCCATCGATTGCTCAGTTCCATCGATTGCTCAGTTCCATCGATTGCTCGATGCCAGAGAAATATGTCCACAGTATAAAGGACGATAGGTTTGAGACCTGTCAGGATGAGAAAGGCTTAGTTTATGTGCGCCAGCATCCACCGTTAACTTTGACGAAGAACACAGCAAATTCTCTTCAAGGTTTTAACGTTCTGAAAAAAATGGCTACGCACCCAAAATATCGATTTTATGAGATGATTTTTCTGGTCGAGGTTCTCGTCTCTCCCATTATCTCTGTTCTCCCATTACCTCCGCTCTCCCATTATCTCTGCTCTCCTATTATCTCTGCTCTGCCATTATCTCTGCTCTCCCATAATTTGTGTGACTTAAGGATGCCCTCAGTTGTTCCTCTTGTTGCCCATACATTGTTACTGCTCTCTCTCTGCAGCGTTCCTGCATTGCCTCTTGTCAACACCGCACTGTCCAGAATCCACGGCAGTGGTCGACGAATCTTATGTATAATTACGGATATAAATGCTAAAGAAAAGGAATCAATTAAGCTGTGAGACAATTTTAAGATCATCTTTGGTTATTTATTTGTAAATCAAATCCTGTCTTGAACAAAATATAAGCAACAAATCTATTCGAGTAACATATTTTTGTTTTGTTCATTATTATTACGCAGCCGTGGATCTTCTCTTCCCGAGTCAATGTCTTTCAGTAGATCTTCCTAAAGTACAGTTGCTAAATAAAATTCGGCAAGCATAAACGATTCCCCATACAATAAATTATTTTTGATACGTCATATGGGCAGAAACACGTTCCCAAAAATATTTTCAAATTGCATTCATATCTCAAGATGAAGTGCTCGTTTTTTTTCGTCAGAAATGGTCGATTACCGAATTTTATTTCGGAACTGTTCGATATTTTGAAAAACATTTTATACAAACTCATTTCAATATCTTTTCAGTAAAATAATACTGTGCAGGTGCATGGTCCAGACTGTTTCATGGTCCAGACGGTATCATATTCCAGACTGTTTCATGCTCCAGACTTTTTCTCGAAATATCCTGGACTGATTCATTAGTATGAACAATGAGTAAAACCAGAGGCAACTGAAATAAACGGATTTCCTTTACATCATGTCATTTGCCTTCCTTGTTTATTAAAACTAAACCTTATGCTCTCTCAAAACGTTGACGAGCTTTCTCAGCTATTTAGAAACATATTTCATCAAAGTATTACCGGCTTTAAACACTATTAATTGAAACAATAAGATTGGATGATATTTTTTACGAATCACATAATTCTGTACGACAGCTAAAGAATTTGACAATCCAATATACAGTTAGTTATCTTAAATGTAGCAAGCTACATGCTTTACTCGTTAAAATATCTATACCAAAAATGGTATAAATATTTTTATATTTATACCATTTTAGTCTTCTTCACTGATAATTGAAGAATTCATATTCAAATTTCACAGCACTGCGTTCACACATAAGTTAAAAAAATGTGCAACTCGCTTGCTGGAGGGAGTCAAAATATTAACTTGAAAGTTAGTTAATCTTTGAATACACCACGACTTGTTTAACATCAACAAGAATCGCATTTCTGCAAGGCCTAAATCTGCCTTTTTTATGGTAAGTAAGAACATCAACCTTCATTCCAATACTCTGTATGGACCTTTCTGACGTTGTACTACCATCGTAGGCATACCTTAAATTCACTTCTACTGTATCAGAGCCTAACCCTCCTTGAAAAGCGCCGACAGAACACTGCTCGGGGGGCTTGCTCTAACTTTCTATTGTTTCCTTAACAGTTGGAGGGAGTTCCTGAATTGAGGAAGTAATAAACTGGATCTCTATAGATGGAGACCTGGCGGGCGTTTGCGTTGAAACTTTTGCATATAGTTTGTGATTTAATTTAGTTGGAACGCATCAAGTTCAATAAAATGATTTAGAAACATTTTTCAGATTATGTTACTTGCTTATTATTTCAGGCTAGACAAGGTCCAAGGAACAACAATTGGTGAATGATGATAACAGAGAAACAAGTTTGTCAGAGCATTTATAGAAATACTTAAATTACGTACCAGAAGAACATCCATAGAGACATGACAGAGAAGGGATGAAATATGCGCCATGGATTGATAAGTTGAGTTGGAGACACGCGCGCCTGGATACATTTTATGTAATGTAGCTATTTTTTCAATGAATCCAGAAGCACAAACTTATTCCGGGAAATTAGAGTTGGTTAATTTTACTTATATTTCGCCGATTATAATGAAAATATAAAAACACTCTCAGTTTGTACTTACCCCCTCTTGGATTTTGTTCTTTAATTGCAATTTTGCCTTGGCTTTCCAAAATGGGGAACAGATTTGAAAGAAATCCACCACTCCGTGCCGTGCATACGAAATAACTCATTCAAACTGTTGTCGTTTCAAAGGAATAATTTTCCAATTTTGATGATGATTACCAATAAATAAATTGTTTAGAAGAATGTATTATATTATTCAAGTGTAATATATTCCGCATTTATTTACCAGAACAATAAAATTACTCAGCAGCCAAAAAAAATAGCTATAACTACTTGTATTTTTTCAACAAAGTTTCTGCCCTGCAACTATCTGAGATTTAAAAAAATAAACTGATGAGCCTCGCCAAATTATTTTTAGCAGCTTCTCTGTTCTTCAACAATTGAATAAATCTGACCCTTCTCTCACACAGAAGTCCTCCCAGACCACCTCTGTGGGATTCATTTGGAGAATTTCGGCTGACCATTGACTAGCGCCAAATCTCCTAACAAGTAGGCAAGATACCCGACGTATCTTCGCCAAATGAACTCGGGTGTTGTCCTGCTGAGAAATTGAATCAAATTCGCATTCCCCTCAATCGCAAGCAAGCTTCACTCAAAATGTCGATGCAGTGAACAACATTAGACTGTGCAATCCTCCACGCACCTGACGCCTAGAAAGAGAGAAATTTCGCTCAGTTGTACTTTCTCAAATACTCGTAACACTAAAAAAATAACTTATAACCTAGAAAAATAACTTGACTGTACCCATGAAAAAATAACTTACCTTCTAATTAAATAGCTTATCTTCGTGACCCTGACTCATGCTCACTGTGAGGAATTGTAGACCGGCTCTCTGGAAAAAAGAATACGCATTTGTTACTGCTGTTACTTTTAATATGAAGTCCTCACACAAATGACGACAACTTTTCCTGGATTCCAACCAAAATTGCGCACCAACGCCAGTCACTCGCTGAATACACGTGTAATTATCCGTTGGATGAATTCTGATCTGAATTCTACTTATGAATATTGTCTTTCAGTCGGCCTATTCACCAACTCTCATCCTCTCAAATCTTCATGCCCTTCAATACAGGAGCTAGGATGGATTTCCCCCTTGAGGAGGGCTTCTATAACAGCCCCTCGACAAGTTTTCCCTGTGCCTCCTTTGTCCGCTCCCATTGGTCAAAATTAATTGGAGTCCGAGGAACACTACACCTCCATTTGAAGCAGCAAGGCAGCCAGCATAACAATGCAGCACGCGCCAGACGAGGCTGTCGTGAGATAAGCACTATTGTTCTCACATTGCATCGTCTGAGCATGATGCCGAGTATCATGACTTCAACATCCTAAGTCCAACACAAAAGCAGGTAGTCCACGCAGAAACGATATCTTAATAACCCGCCAATTCATGATCAATCCATTGATCTGTTCATTGCAAAATCCGCAATGTATTACTCGAATTATTAATCCTGTAAGTTTCCGCCGTAGTCACTTTTGGCGCAAAATAAATTCTGTCAAAAAATGTTTCTGGCCGAAAAAAAATTACAAATGAAAGACGATTCGATCGTAAGCACTTCCAGCGAAATTAAATCCGTCGTAAATATTTTCTGTCATAAATAATTCGACGCTATCTGTTTCGATGCTAAACACTTTCCCGTCAATTCCTTTCCTATGCATAAACGCTTCTTGCCAATGAACAATGTTTAATTGTCTTTCCAGCCTACATGTTTTCGATTGAAAATCTTTCCTTCTTATACACTTTGGATCGAAAACCGTTTCCGACGAAAATGAATCCGTAGAATATGTTCCGTCGTAACACTTTCTGGGCTACATAATTCCAGTGTTGATACCCCGCCCTATTCCATGATATCCATAATTCAATATACATAATTCAATTCGATTTTGTCACATGTGCTTAAGTCATGCTTGGTAGTGAATATAAAGCATAGGTATATGTAGATCTTGTTCATAAGTCAGTCTCCTTTGTTCCTTCGTTTACACACACCCCTGCCATATACACGGTTTATCCAGTTAGAGTTGAACAACTATTTCGCACTTTAGCACTAATTCACAAAACTAGACAATAGATTTGGTCATTAAAACGATATTCCTAAATCAATGTAATCAGTTCTGTACTTAGCATAATTTGTTTTCTTTGTTTAAAGACAATGGAATAATAACATATATCAATCTGCGGTATTTTTCTTCTTGAACCCACAGGTCGTAATCATTTTATAACGGGAATGATGTAACAAGGCGAAAACATTAAAAAACGTACAAAGCGTTTGAAAATAATGCACAAAACTAAAGATGGACTGAATGACACGTTAATAAATTAGCAAACATGAAGTCGTTTTTTCCAAAATGATTTCCTCTCTTTGGTTTGCTCACGATTTACACAGCTCCGTAGTCAGTTAACATTTTATAATTAAATAACTCTCACCTGTCAATTTCCTGCTCTTTCGTTTTGCTCGCAAGTACAGAGTTCATTCATCGTCCAGAGTAATCCCTCCGCCTCCACCGGTAATTTTCTCCTCCAGGTCTGTATACACGATACTTTTTAGAGCAGATAGCTTTCCTCGTCGTTCTTTTTTGGTCCACTTTGAGAGGAAGTCACACAGAGCGAGTCGTTCCTTTTATCCCAGCTTCGCATACTTTCCCAAGCAAAACATTGCACTGAACAGCTTGACTGCGCATATTTCCACAGGCAAGAGAGAGCATCGTGCTGAGTTTTTACGCAGTGATAATTAAATTCGGTTACTGCGGACACATCTTACATCTCAATACTTTTTAACAAGGCAGGGTAAAATTCATGAAATTCGTCATGTACAAAATCGGCAAAAAAAACATGAAATACAGAAGACATTTTTTAACTTGAATGGTCCTGTGTTAACGCATTGCTTCGTACGGATGTTAACGAGGTGGAAATATATTATGCTTAGGAAGATCTTATTGTCCATTTTATGTTGGCTTCTTTAATAACTAATTAACAATTCCTTGGTCTACTTGTACATTGTAAGCAAGTTTTAAAATATATGTGCTCATATATTTCTACATGTACGTATAAAAATAAACTAATTGAGAAAAATTATCTGAATTAAAAAAAAAAAATCATCGTAAACTGGTACAAGCTGAATTTAACTGCACAATTATATAGACGGTACTTATCCAAATAAATCGTATCAGATTTTAAATCCATTTCCTGAAAAATACAACAAATAGTTTCATATTTAGGAGCATTATTCATTTATAGGAACGTGACGATTTGTTTGCACATTACACGACAAAGCGTATGAAAGTGGCCGAATACCCTTCCAAAAATGTACACCGATGAGAACAGGATAAGATCAGCTGGGAAAACTTGTTTCTTGGCATGGTTTATTTGGCAGCGTCAATCTTCTCTTGGTATTCATATCTGAATGGTTCCTCCAGGGCAGAATACATCACAGAAACATGAGTAACCATGACTACGAATGGCGCTGAGAAAACAAGCAAATTGTCTCTCCGTCCTTCTCGGTTCCTGTCTTGGAGCTCGCAATAACAGACGAGAGTTCCTGTATACGTCAAGACGCGGCATTCATCTCAGACGAGGACAGTGCACTAGGCAGCACTTCTGGCAGGACTTCTGGCAGCAGTTCTGGCAGCAGTTCTGGCAGCAGTTCTGGCAGTAGTTCTGGCAGCAGTTCTGGCAGGAGTTCTGGCGCAAGACGCCGGCATTCATCTCGGATGAGAGACCGTGAACTTGGCATGTGTTCTGTCAGGAGTCGCAGACAGGAATGGAATTGCACAGGGCCAGCGCTGTTACTCAATACCCAGGATTTCAGCACAATAGACGACATTTCCACATATCTTACTGGATGCCGAGAGGCATTTCTTGGTAAATATTTGTCACACAACACAGCGAGACAAGATATCAATTGGTTTACCTACTTTTAGGGTCAAGGCAGATCACTTACATATTCTATGAGGTGTCTGAATAAAAATTACTGTTCTGCATTACACGTCTTTTTTGTTAATATCTTATTAAAACATATTGTTATAAGTTCAATTTCTCGTACGACTTTCCATTAATATTGGGTTACAATGGATCAGGAAACCAATCGTAGTGTTGTAATTCTTATTTTATTGTCTATATTCCTCTGTAAATTGTAGTTGTGATCGCAATATAAGATTGTGTCATTTAATCCCAGTTGAACATAGAAGCGCATTGTTCAGCCACATCAATTACCAGTTTGTTATCGGCTAAGCGGATTGAAAAGGGTTTATCCACACTATATAACATTTCCATACCCTCGTAGGTCACCTCGTAGGTTCCCTGGTAGGTCACCTCATGAGTCACCTCGTAAGTCACCTCGTAGGTCAGCTCGTATGTCACCTCGTAGGTCAACTCGTTGGGCACGTCGTGGGTCACCACGTAGGTCACCTCGTCGGTCGCCACGTGGGTCACCTCGTATGTTGCCTCGTTGGTCACCTCGTCGATCACCCCGTGGGTCACCTCGTAGGTTACCTCGTTGGTCACATCGCAGGTCACCTCGCAGGTTAGCATCGCACAGAATAAATGTCAGTAAGTTGAAGGACTGCTCCTGACAAAAGTCATGACGCGTACATCCTAGGAATACGATAAAAAAAACAGAATGTAAAAGATTCCGCAAAAAATATTTCTGTAATTCAGATGATGATTTTACATATTTCCCATGAAGATATTATTAGGTTGATAGTTGGCATAGCTGAAATCATTCGAACTTTTAAAAATACAAATTCGAAATAAAACCATGGCGAATATATAGGGAATTAAAGCCAGTTTATTGGGATCAATCATTCGATAATGTCGATTGCGGGCATCGAAGTAATCTAGTACTATTCGTTCATCGCAATATTCATTTATCGCAATATTCGTTTATCGTAATATTCGTTTATCGCATTATTAGTTTAGCGCAATATTCGTTTATCGCAATATTCGTTTATCGCAATTTTCGTTTACCGCAATATTCGTTGATAGCAATATTCGTTTATCGCAATATTCGTTTATGGCAATATTCGTTTATCGCAATATTCGTTTATGGCAACATTCGTTCATTGCAATATTCATGTATGGCAGTATTTGTTTATCGCAATATTCGTTTATAGCAATATTCGTTTGTCGCAATATCCGTTTATCATAAATAGGTAAAGTTCTACTCGAATCGCGTTGATCAATACACGACACGCATAGATTGTTACATAATAAACATAATCAGTACCACATGGGACCACACATCGGGCTCAGGTACGTGTATTACTTCATATTCCAAGTGATACACTTTCCACTACGTTATCCAGATAGTACATGATTTATTGATGAATAAATGAACGGTTCGTTCTAAATTAAACGCAAATATTCGGTGTTTACTGCATGCTTCAGTATTTCATGTATACAACATTTATTACTCGACTAAGTACAGTTCAAACAGGAGCAGTATAACTGCACGTGTCATCAGTGCAAGACAAGTCAATGAATGTCGGTCTAATTGCGGGGGCAAATGAAGAATAGGTCAACAACTACCTTGATTGCTGTAGTCGTAACAATTAGATTAATTCAAGAATTTTAAACATTTGGTTACTACTGTCCATGAATCTTATTGTAGAAACAGATACAAACATAATTCAAACCTTCATTTTACCACTATTCAACGGCATATATGCAGTATATACATAATATTTACGTCCATTCATGAAGTGCATTTGTGTAAATAAGGTATAACATAAATTTATTGATAAGAATTACGAAGAGTTCCCAATTCATGAGACAAAGAGCTATTTTCTCCTATAAATCGGTTCCCAAGATTCGTTAATGCATTCAATTCGATTATGATTGATTCTGCAAGCGCGTAAATGAAATCGTGCATCCATATAGAACTCAACAATGTAGACTATGGTAGAAAATTCCTTTCCAGCCTCGGGATACAATTATCAGAAATAAATAAAGTGACTGTTAGTACAGTGGGTAAATCACGATATGGTACACTCATTGGTAAACTGTACATCATCTTGTTAAGTTCACAGGAAAAGTTTCCAAAAGAATTGTGTTTATATTATTTAATTTAAGTAAGTGACATATCGATGGAAAGATTTATGATTTAATTTTATTGTTGTTCTCCAACATAATAACACAACGTAAAAAACCATTCGCAATGTTTTGAAAAATCAATTGTTCATGATTATTCTCTTGCCTCAATCAAATGTCGATGATCAATTTCTTTCATCAATCAACTGTTGATGAGAATGTCTTGGATCAATCAATTGTTGATGAGCATGTGTTGAATCAATCAACGGTTGATGAACAATGTCTAGCATCAATTGACGGTTGATGAGCATGTCTTGCACCAATCAACTGTAAATGAGCATGTGTTGAATCAATCAACTGTTGATGAGCAATGTCTTGCACCAACCAACTGTTGATTTGCAATGTCTTACGTCAGTCAACTGTTGATGAGCATGTGTTGAATAAATCAACTGTGGATTAGCATGTCCTGCATCAATCAACTGTTGATGAGGATGTGTTGAATCAATCAACTGTCGATGAGCATGTGTTAAAATAATAAACTGTTGATGAGCATGTGTTGAATAAATCAACTGTGGATGAGCATGTCTTGCATCAATTAACTGTTGATGAGCATGTGTTGAATCAATCAAATGTTGATGAGCATGTGTTGAATCAATCAACTGTGGATGAGCCTGTCTTACATAAATCAACTGTGGATGAGCATGTGTTGAATCAATCAACTGTAAATGAGCCTGTCCTGCATCAATTAACTGTTGTTGAGCATGTGTTGAATCAATCAACTGTTGATGAGCATGTGTTGAATCAATCAACGGTTGATAAGCATGTCCTGAATCAATCAACTGTTGATGAGCGAATGTATTGCCTCAACTGTTGATTTGCAATGTTGTACGTCAGTCATCTGTTAATGAACATGTGTTGAATCAATCAACTGTGGATGAGCATGTCATGCATCAATCAACTGTTGATGAGCCTGTCTTATATCAATCAGCTGTTGATGGGCAATGTCTTGCATACCTTTACTACAGTTCAGTAAATATATCAACCCTTCGTGTCTTGGATTTCATTTCCTGACGAGTTTCCCCCTAGGCAGAATAAATTAGGGAAACATGGCCGACGAGCTACCATTTGCTCTGAAAAAACAAGTAAATGTGCCTCCTTCCACTACGGTTCTTGGAATGGACCTGGCAATAGTACTAGAGCGCTTCAGTCGTTGTCGAGACGCCTCAGTCTTTGTCAAGACGCTTTAGTCTTTGCCAAGACGCTGGCATTCCTCTCAGATGAACGGCACTCCCTCGGCAAGGAACTTGCCAGACGTCTGGCACGACCAGCAGGGAGCGCTGGAGCTGTTGGCATCTGCCCCCGCAGGAATCAAGAGCTCCATGACATCTGAGGACGAGATCATTAATCAACTATCGAAGTTGTGTCTCGTCGATGTTCCTATGATAAGTAACTCCATTTAGAACGAGGATGACAAGTTGTTTCTCTTCCGTCTTCCCTCTATATAGCGGCAATACACGAATATGTCTATCTATTTTTTTCAGAGAGAGTTGTGTGGGCTACTTTGAGTGAGCTGGAGCACCATCCTGGTGATAGTACAGTTCTTCCGACTTAATGGCAGGCAAATTTTGAGGATCTCCTCTCGAAATTAACTGCTACGTCTCCTGCATGCGCCTGCTCATTGCTGTAAGAAGTGCCTCGAGTCATTATTGGATAATATTACACAGCGAGTAATCAATGAACCCGCTTCGCCCACTCATATCCCCGACATCAGCCCTTTCGACAACTGGTTTTGGTGGTTGGCGATGAGATTATCATTGACGAACGCAAGCGAACCACAATTGAATACCTGATGAAACTGCTGAGCAAAGTCGTGATAAAACTGAGCAAAGACAAAGTTCGACGTGCAGTTTCAAGCGTCAGACGAAGGGTTCAGATATGCGACCATAAGAATGGGTCCTATTTCTGAGCTGATTTTTTTGACATTTGGTGCATTGTATCATGTTAGGTCCGCTCTTTTTCAAATCAGTTCCAATAATTCAAAGGTTCCAATGCATTTTATTTGCCTTTTATCGAGAGTTTAAATTGTTATGAGCTTTCTCGACATCATTTACTGACATATAACTCACTTCCGGTGCTTCTCTATGTGAAACAACTCATACTTTTATCCGAATAATATTATTTATAAATTGTATGACCTACTCAAAATATTTATCTTTTTGTGTTTGAACCTCCGAAAAATTAATCGTCGACTTTTTCCCCCCACTACTTCTTTCTTTGTATTTTGGAAAATAAATCAATACATTCTACCCGGATATATTGATTCGTGTGAAATATTAAGTAATCTGTGTATTGTGTCACATTTTTTCATTGCCACAAAACATTGTACCTTTCGGTTCTTTGCCTCTCATAGTTTTTTTTATAGCGAATTTTTCGCCCTGCAATTTTTCGTTAGATTTGTACAGTTGTGGGTTGTTGGTACCCAGGTGAAAGCTCTTTCTTCGAAAATTCTGTACGCGTACACTAAATCAATTATGTGTAGATCGTTCTATCTATTAACAATCCAAATTCTTTTATATTTTCTTCCTGTTTTATCATTTGAGATTTCCGACGCATTGTATCCCTGTCACCTCAAGTGCCCTACTTTTGAGGGATTTTATTTTGCGTGCGTATTTGATGTACTCAGCATTTGTGGGCATTTGCAGCGCTGAAGAACCTTGCATTACTCCCGTGTTAGGCAGCCATGACGTCATCATAAGCGTACGTATGCTGTTTTATTGTCCGATAGGCCTAGGACTTATACACGGGATGTTGTAACATAGTTAACTACAGTGTCGCTTCAATTATGATCTTATTTGATTCTATTTGGTAAGATACTTAACTATTCTCCATCTGAGTATCTAACAATCGGTCATGAAATGCGGTTCTATCCTTCGTGGGACTTGCATTGTAGGACTTGCAAACTATTTCCATTCAGGTTATGTACCGGAAAGATTGTGATAACTTGGCATCACTTTTGACGTAGGAACTGCGTCTTCATCTAACATCATCCGCGCACAAAATGTATCCAACCGTGAGTAATTCATGCACTTATGGATCATCGCCTTGCATTCCACATCGTGTAGCAATCTGCTCACATGCAATCTGCTCACATGCAATCTGCTCACATTCAATCTGCTCACATGCAATCTGCTCACATGCAATCTGCTCACATGCAATCTGCTCACATGCAATCCCCTCACATGCTTTTCACACACTTTTACTCCTGCTCAAGGTGTGAGAAAATAACACCTTTACCAGGGGTAATGGTGGGTTTAAACACACCCTTTACCCCTTCATAATTTAATATGCCATGAAAACCTTCATTAATTACCAATAAAAACACTCATCGATGCATATCTTGCGAGGGAGAAACTGCAGACTGGTACAGGCATAATACAGGCATAATACAGGCATTGCTCCAACCAACCTGAACAGCTCCAGGCCCAGAACATTTTGTCAACACCAACATTTCAACCAGTCTCAAAAGGGACATTCGGTCGACCATTCGAATATATTGCACGACCAAAATCCCAAATTTTTCATCTTTTCCCGCAACAAACTTTGAACCCTTTTTTTGTGACAGTAAGAAGAATTCTTGCCTTCATGTCCGATGCCCACAGAAAAGTGCGGTTTGGTAGAACCATAGATCCGGAGGGTGACTTTTAAAATATTATTGTCACTTGATCCAGTAGACTGTCTCTGAATGCTGGCTAAATTCAAGAAACAATTACAAGAACATTACAATGACGACCATTTATGTAATAAATTCAGATTTTAAACAAATCTGGTATTGAAATTGTTAGAATGTTACTGTGAGTCGAAGTGAGTGATGTAACTGTGAATCGAAGTGAGTGATGTTACTGTGAGTCGAAGTGAGTGATGTTACTGTGAGTCGAAGTGAGTGATTTTACTGTGATTCGAAGTGAGTGATGTTACTGTGAGTTGAAGTGAGTGATGTTACTGTGAGTCGAAGTGAGTGATGTTACTGTCAATCGAAGTGAGTGATGTTACTGTGAGTCGAAGTGAGTGATGTTACTGTGAGTCGAAGTGAGTGATTTTACCGTGAGTCGAAGTGAGTGATGTTACTGTGAGTTGAAGTGAGTGATGTTACTGTGAGTCGAAGTGAGTGATGTTAATGTGAGTCGAAGTGAGTGATTTTACTGTGAGTCGAAGTGAGTGATGTTACTGTGAGTTGAAGTGAGTGATGTTACTGTGAGTCGAAGTGAGTGATGTTAATGTGAGTCGAAGTGAGTGATGTTACTGTGAGTCGAAGTGAGCGATGTTACTTTGAGTCGAAGTGAGTGATGTTACTGTGAATCGAAGTGAGTGGATGCAGCTAAACACACTATGAAAAATTATTGTACTACTGTACTCGTTTGCTCGCGTGCGTTGCCGAATAACGAATTTCATTCGATTTATGCCGTTGTGTTTTGAGTTTAATAGCTGTTTAGACAATTCAATGAGTGCCATGACTCCCATTACACTGACGTTCATTGATAAAAAAACATGCTTCTTACTGAAAATCCATAATTTCTTTCAATAGAATACATCACAGACGGACTGCGTCTACTGAACAATGACATATTGTTCAAGAAGTCATATTTTACCAAATGTCAAACCCTTGTCCCTAGCAGTACGTAGCAGGCCGTGCCGTGTTTCACACAATTCATTCAATGTTATATCAATTTGGGTTTAATTGTTTCTCAAGTATGTGATAAACCAAAGAAATAGGGTCTCTCAAAAAGTTTATGTGGGGGAAATAATTCATGTTATCAGCTAAATACCTGTATCCTAATTCTTGAGCTACCTGACTTCCAATTAAGTCAATAACGTGTGTTTGTGGAGTGACATGCGAAGAATTGCATTGACCAGCAGCTCGTAGTCGTCTGTGCTGCGTCGACAGTGTTTTTCTTTCCCAACAATGTATATATTTCAAGGCCATGACGATGCCGGGAGGCCACTTTAAATTCAGTTACAAACTAACTTTCTGAACTCCGAATACTTTTGCAAGTGAAAGTTGGCCGAATCTCAGCGCACTTGTCGTTGCTTCTGCAGAATTGGAAGGGAAATTCAAATTTCCATTCAAGCAGAAGCTAACATTTATTAAAACTCCTTGATGGAAGTCAGGACTCTACCAGTGATGCTTTTCAGGGTAGCACAAACGGCATTGCAATGCAATGTTATGCGATATTCATATAATTTATTGAAAGTTCTGGGTAGAATCAATACAACGAGTTCTCGCGAGGTCAGCGTCTATTGGAGTCACAACAAAAATGACAATTTGATGTATTGAATAGCAAATAACACTGTTTAAGATTTAATAGTGATTGAGTACGGCGTAAATCTCTTTCCTTTACACAATTTTGGATATTTTTATGATGAATCTTTCCCGCGGGTATAACATAATGAGAGGGTATTTATCATTGCACAAATAAGGCCTTATAGTTGCGATAAGGGCGTTAAATACAGACTAGCTTCAACATCATTGTTGCCATTAGGTTATCATAATTTCTTACTACAATTAATTCTTCATAAGACACTAAAAGAGTTGCGAAGTTAAGAATAAAATGTACAATATGTTGGCAATGATGCAACCGTGGCCCGTTCGTATATTTACAATAGAAGTTTGCCACTGAACGGATCAAGCAAAGTGTTTAATATCATCTGCCTTAAATAACTAACAGTTCTATACAATGATCAGTATCGATCATCTAAGTTGATAGCTCACATTTTTGGTATGATCATCAAAGCATTTTGATCACTTTTCTGTACAATAATCAGTCGTAATTAAATAATCCGCTGTAAGTAGCTCACAGTTCTATAATCATCGAAGCAAAAAGCTCACAGACGTGCAGCTATATTCATCAAAACAAATATCTTAGTTTGTTTTAATGAACAGCTATAATCATCCAAGCAAATAATCTGATACAACACTTAAATGAAATTCAACCCGTGGTAGTAAAAAAAAAGTACGTTTGACCTGATCTTCTTCACCACAATTCGATTAGGAGCTTTTGCATTTGAAAATCTCTGTTAGGAAGAATTTAAATTATTTCAGATTCATCCAAATAAGACACATTCAATGAACAAACTTTGGTCAAGTTAATCGTGTTCTCAGCCCGAAATCGTTAACCACCTTGTTGGAAAGCACTTCACCAACCCTTGCTCTTATTAAGGCAATGCGGTGTTCAATAAGAGGACTATAAAGGGGGTATTTCCATTAAGCTGCCAAGTGCACTGCAATTAGTCAAGCGCAGGAGAGCTGGCTCTGACGGCGAGGGACTCACTCGGCTGATTAGTCCATATATTATTGCTAGCTCAAGTAACTCACGAGAAATTCATCTAATGCCTCATGTGAAGAATTTCTCAATTCATCACATGAAAATATATTTCGCATATATAAAAAACACTTTACTGAGAAAAAACTATGAACCAAAATGCCTATTGTATATGAAGCTAATATGCTGGTGTAACGTCCTCTGCAGATATCAGTGAGCAGTATAATGTGAACCTTGCAGCGTGTCACTAAAAAACAACAGTTCTATTGTGTATTGTTCGTTACTAAGAACGGATATGATAAACGATAAGTTAAATACTGCATACAAACGGTTGCCAACGATAACATATCGCATTTTATGTTGTATCGACCTTTTCTGTGGTTCATATTGCACTAATTTACCAAGTAATATATGGTATTAGGGATGGCACTAACATTATCCCTGCAGTAGGTGTCATTTAGTGTGTAATCAATATCAGAGTGACGAAGGGCATAGCCCACAACTTTAAGACTGAACGTGCATATTGCAGGCAAATGACTGTAATAATCTACGACAACTTTCTCCCTGTAAATCATAATTGTTGCTTATTAAAGTTTTAAATCTGGCTCCCTGAATTCGGTTTGGTCAAGGAATTGAGGAATTAACGACATCGCGTTGTGTAAAAAAATCATATGGAACCGAAACATATAATAACTCCACTGTTGACCTTTTTAATCCCATATTTACAATATAATGTTTAACTGCAGCTATGAAGTGTTCAGCACTTCTGTATTACATTGTGAATGAATGTGTCCCATATAATATTACAGAACAATATATGCAACCATAATACTGAGGCCGAGACTGAAATTCAGGAACCTTCAGGAACCAACTGTCATGCATACTGCACCCATTTTTCTCAGTCGTGTACGAGAACTAAAAAAAAACAATTCATCAAATTCTACCCACTCAAAGGGAATCGGCACTTGTTAGTAATTGCCAGATACACCAACTTTTGTTTCAATTGACAATATATCATATAATTTTTCTATGAAAAATAATATCTGATAACCATTCATTTAAATAACAGGTCCGTTCCTTTAGCTACACTTATCAATATTCACCAAATATGGCTTACAGATAACTGCAGAGACCGTGGCTAAATTAAATTTAGATACTGTGTAATTTGCAGTTTACTTCATTATTCTTTTGAAAACTGTATCTTGAAGAAGTGAAATATATCCTACGGTCACACGACCTATTCAATTAATTCCTCACGAGACATATTTTGAGCTTGCGATGTGCGGACTAATCACCTAATTGAGCTCCCACCGTCACAGCCGGCTTTTGTGTGGCTGACTTATGACGTGCATTGGGCCACGCTAATGGAAATAGACCCGAGGATCTTGCTCAGGGTCCCCGTAATTCAGCGCTGTATTGCCTTAATAAGGCCTTGGGTGGATCAGCCACGCACTAACCTGGCGGTCGGGGAAATTGGACAGGGCAGACGATTAATTCTGCAAACGTTTCTTAAATGAATATATTTCAGTCGGTCATGGAAACGGAAGGCGGTTGAAGTAATATTTAGGAAAGGTTTTCTGCAGACATTGCCTAGTACACAAGTACCTAATATATTGGTACTAAAGAAAATCAAAATAAAAGCACTTGTTATCTCTGAATTTTCTGACACGGGTGCTGCTTTCAAAAGCCGAACATTTTTCTTCGAGGTCTGTATCTGAAACGGGATTTAACTTTGTACGGGATCAGATGCAGATGTTACCGCCCCATCGTTACCGGCACTTAATATTCTCCAAAGCGACCTCAAATCTTCTTATTCTTTACTCGAAACTGTACTGGCTGCTTTCATGAATGGTGTATTGTGGTTTACAAATTTTTATTTGTAAAGATTCATCTGCAATGCCTGTAAATAATTTGATCTATCCTATACGTTCCTATTGCCCCAAGATAAATTATTAAACTATTCAAAATTGATGATATTGCGGTCATTGTAATGAGTACTTGTTTGTGCTGCTCAGGACTGAAGTCATTATTTATACCAATCCCCAGTTATATACGTAAAACCGAGCATCAACCAGAACTGTTCTAGAGCTCGCCATTTATCCAGTTTTTTTTTGTATACAGAATATATACCCCCCCTCCCCTTCAAATTGCTGTAGCGATGAGTGGGATTAAAACTTATTGGAAGGTCCTGCTAACCATATTGTCTAACAGTATTGTCTAACAGTATTGTCTAACAGTATTGTCTAACAGTATGATCCCACTCAGTGAGCTTCAAAACACTGGTGGAATCTAAACTCGATCAAGGTCTCCGGCAATGAACTTTCAAACAGTGGTGGAATATAAACTAGATTAATGTGAATCTTGCTCCATTTCTTCATTGCTCAGGCGCATACTGTTCAGCCAGTGCGCATCTGTCGGTCTGCGTGCCAGTGCCGTGCGCACTTTATTTTGTTCAGCCAGTGCGCATCTGTCGGTCTGCGTGCCAGTGCCGTGCGCACTTTATTTTGTTCAGCCAGTGCGCA